>OVAN01007799.1:174-19121 GCA_900406275.1 Anastatica hierochuntica | reverse complement strand
AAGGATCTTGCTCCCACGTTGGAGTAGTATCGAATGCTGAAGCAGGACTCTAGATTAACAGAGATGTTATGGGAACTTCCTATCGATGTTAGGTTTTGGTTGAGATACCTGGAGAAATGGGTTGCGAAGAATCCNGGTTGAGATACCTGGAGAAATGGGTTGCGAAGAATCCAAGGGAAACGTACGAAGCTTGCATCTGAGAATGGTCTCGACGTGGGCCCGCGTAACCGGTGGCGGCGATGGCTGCTCCGTGCTTGTCTTCTTCAACTCCGTCACCGATGTTAGGTAATGATTTAAGAAATTAACAAAGCGAAAGGAATTTACAATAAACAATAATTCTGGAGATGAGCCTCCAGATTTCGGGAAAATCGAACACAAAAGAAGGAGGAAGATGAGATCTGAATGATTCAATAAGAAAATCATTCTTAAATTTTGAAAGCAAAGAGAGGCGAGAAAAGTAAGGAGAAAAGATAAGGTACCAGGGAAGAGATTAGCTTCCACACGTGGGCCCGTATAGATGACGTGGCGAGTGGAGGGGATTTCTCCTGCATCTGATGTGGCATAAGGAGGGCTCAAAATGAGTTCCTTTTTATTAGTATAATAATAACTAGTGAATTGTTATGTCCAATACATGCGATTATGATTATTAGTTTTAAACAACAATTCTAACATGTAATTCTCTTCGTAACAACTTTGGCTAAACACTATATCACATATATAATATATTGGTGAAAATCAACTAAATGAAGAGGTATAAATTTTCTTTAAGGAAATAGTTTCACAAAAAATAGCGTTGTGCCAATCTTACACCTGCAAGGTAATCTCCAAAGTTCGACGGAAAAAATGGTAATCTCCAAAGTTCTAGTTAGAAGATTACGGCCTTGTTCATCTCTATTGTTTCATAAATAGTCTATATTCGTATCAGAAGATTAAATATCAGACAGTGAGCGGCACAAGTGGTATAGTGGTTACCACCTCTGTTGGCCAAGCTTACTTACCTGGGTTCGAACCCGGGGTGATGCCCTTTTCAGGGAACTACTAAACCACTAGGCTGATGACAAAAAAAAATATATCAGACAATATCCTCATTGTTATGAGGTGGTTGATAGTTTAAGAACGCATTCGTTGATGTCAAAGGAATTCATTGATGTAAAATTTGACATGTCTAACAGTTTTTTATATAGGATTTCTTTGACATCAATGAATGCATTCTTAAGCTATCAATTTCTAATTTGACGTAAGGGTAAATTTGTTGATTAACAGGTCAACACCCATTAATTAAGAAACTAATCATTGCCCATTTTTTGAGTATTTTTTTTTTGCCCCTACACCTCACAAAACTTCAAACGACTGTACATATTTATACATATATCGAAACGAAATTGTAATTACACGAAAAAGTAGATTTTCCCCCCTTTCTAACGTATTTTGAATTTTTCGAAACGGATATATATTTTGCAAATACACGGAAAATGTTGTAACATATAAGGAATTATGTACTATTTAAACAGACAGTCTATTTTTATTTAGTACGTCTATTTATTACAAAAATTTAACTTTTAATATAAATGAAAAAAAATTAATTAAAAATTGAAAGTTGCTACTATATAACGGAATGAATGCGAAAATTAAACAATTTCCACAATTTCTAAACTATATGATTAACTAAAAAGGTAAAAAATGTGATTCAACCAAAACAATAAATAAAATTACTATTTGAGATAGTATAAACAATACGACATTAGACAGTGTATTTAAATAGACTGTCTATTTCCGTGTGCATATTAATTTCACAAATAACCAAAAATCAAGAGGAAAAATGTTATTGGGGTTCACTATTTTATTTTGCAATATTAAAAGTATTAGAAAACAAAGGTTTTGAGAAAGAGCGATCTAAAAAAAATTTGAAAGAAGAGAAAACTATGTTAAGCGCTAAATAGACCGTCTATCTGTTACAACATGTCTATGAACTAAAAAGGGCAAAAACGTCATAAAAAGAGAACAATTGAAAAAAAAACCTATGACTATTTACTTAAATAATGAGTTCCACCCAATATGTGACCAAATTTCCCTTGACATAATGCTTAAAGGTATGTCTAAAATCAATTTGGTCATTGGTTGACTTATTTGGCTGACAAATAAGGGACAAATATCTCTCCATTATGGCTCTGATTTAAAGACATTATTCCACTAACACAAAAAATGTGAAAGAGAGCTTTTTTATTGATGGTCTTGTCTCATTATAATATATATACACTATCTTTTCCTTTAAGAAATAATTATTATGATTTCGATTTTTTTTTGTTCAAAAAAAAATTAAACCCAGGTCAATGATGAACTAGACCTAACCCCCTGGGTGTGAGGCCAACCTATTGATAGACTCCCTCAATGGATATTTAAATGGACCGAAAGCAAGGACCCATATCCGTGTGGGTGAGAAGGAACAATGTGACTTAGTTTCTTCTCTCTTTTTATTTTTCTCTACGAAAGTACAACAGAAATAATGGTTCTCTAAAATATGGGGAAGGAATTGCTTACCACATAAAACCATTAGTAAGACGTTTTATGGAAATTAAGACTATCTCCGCGCTACGCACGGGTTGTGTTTGCGATATTTAATGTTATGTGATTTCTTCGTGTCGTGTTGTATTGTTTAGGTGGTGCGGCTTAAATTTGGTTATATTTTATTTGCGGTCAGAGCTATTTTATTTAATTTAATTTTGTCCTGGTTTTATTTGGTTATAGTTATAGGGTGGTGTCAAACTTTAATTTCGTTTATTTTGGAAGAATGTAATATTGAGAAGGTAACTTGTTTGAAAAGGAATTGAGTAGCGAAATGATGAGGTTGTGAAAATATAAAAAAGATTCTAGAGGTGTAGCCATTACAAAGTAAAACTCATGGATGTAATTTTTTCTATGATATTTTCTATAAGTGTGGGGATGCTCGTTGTTTCTGATTTTTGTTTTGGAGAAGATTTCATGTTTTTTGGCTCTACTAAGGTTGATAATTTTATGAATGTAGCTCGGGGCTCTTGTAACCTGCGGATGGTACGTAATGAACTTTTAGTCGAAGATATAGATCGACATTGGTTAGGGTCTTTTTTCCCTAGTAGTAGTATCACTACAAGAAAGCAGTCAATTACGATGATTTTTTGCGACAAATTTACATTGTCGTTAATTGGCTACCATTTAACAAAGAATTAACGACGAAATATATTTACGTCGTAACTTCGTCGTAAATTAACGACGATGTAAATCATTGTTAAAATCTTGATAATTTACGACGATGATACGACGATTTTATACTTATTTTGTAAATTGTTGTTATATACTCGTTAAAGAACAACAATTTAACATCGAAATATTTAACAAGTGTTTAACAACGAATTAGAGACGAAAATTTTTGTATGTGTAAAATATTTATTATAGGTGTACCTAATAGTTAATAACGAAAAATATAGTCGTTAATTAAATGTTAAATTGTCATTTCTTGGTAGCTAAACATATCGATGTTAATTCGTTGTTAAATTCCAATGTAAATCCAATGGTAAAGTTTATGAAATTTCTATAAATACCTCCTTCACTTTCACCACAAATCACACCTCATACATTCTTTCTCTCATCAAACACAAAAGAAAAATCAAAAATGTCTGGCGATCTATACAAAATCCGACGGTAGATGTACATGCATATAGATGGGGAGGGATCGGTAACTCAAGAGTTCCTCGGAGGACTTGAAATTTTCATGCATCAAGCCAAAAATCTATCGGTCACTGTCGAAAGTGGTAAAATATTCTATTCATGTAGAAAGTGCAAGAATACACACTTCATTCTTATTGAAAATGTTTGGAAGCATTTGTTAAATAGAGGATTTACACCACAATATTTTATATGATTTCAACATGGGGAAGAACATTGGCGTAATGTTGGTAGTAGCAGTAGTAGTAATTATGATCATCAATCCGTAGAAAACACTAAACATGCTGATAGGCATGATCATCAATATGAGTTTGGTAATTATCATCATCATAATGACGATAATCAACACGATAGAATTAATGACATGATTACATATGCATTTCCTCATCAAGAAAATACTGCTGCATTCGCATATGATGATCATGATAACATTGTTGAAGAACCAAATTTAGATGCTAAAAGATTCTATGACATGTTAAATGATGCAAATCAACCATTATATACTGGATGTAGAGAAGGACACTCTAAATTGTCATTAGCTGCTAGGATGATGAATATAAAAACAGATCGTAACTTACCTAAAGTATGCATGGATGATTGGGCTGATTTATTGAAAGAGTATCTACCTTCTGATAATTTGGCTGCTGAAACGTATTATGAGATACAGAAGTTGGTTATTAGTTTGGGTCTGCCATTTGAATCTATTGATGTTTATGTGGAAAATTGTATGATTTTTTGGAAAGATGATGATAAGTTGCTCGAGGAATGTCGTTTTTTAAAAAAGCCAAGATTTAGGCCACAAGGGGTTGGGCGGAAGAGAATACCATACCAGAGAATGTGGTATTTCCCTATTACTGATAGATTAAAAGAATGTATCAATCGGAAAGGACAACAACATCAATGAGGTGACATAAAGAACATACACAATTAGATGGAGAGGTTACCCACCCATCAGAAGCAAAAGCGTGGAGACATTTTAACTCGGTACACCCCGATTTTTCTAAAAAAAGGTAATGTCTACCTTGGTTTATGTACAGATGGATTTAGTCCATTTGACATGTCAGGTAGGCAGTATTCTTTGTGGCCTGTAATCATCACGCCATATAATCTCCCTCCAGAGATGTGTATGCAAAGAGAATTTCTATTTCTCAGTATATTAGTCCTTGAGTCTAACCATGCAAAACGATCACTTGATATTTCTACAGCCTTTAGTAGAGGAATTGAAGCTGTTATGGCATACCGAAGTTTGCACGTATGACTGTTCGAGGAGAAGAAATTTTACGATGCGCGCAGTGCTTATGTGGACCATAAGCGACTTTCTTGCGTATGGAATGTTATCAGGTTGGGCAACGCACGGACGATTGTCTTGCCCTTACTGCATGCATCGTACGAATGCGTTTCAACTAAAGCATGGTAGGAAAACAAGCTGGTTTGACTGTCACCATCAATTTCTTCCTATCAACCACCCGTACAGAAGAAATAGAAGATTTTTTAGAAAGAAAAAAATTGTTTGTGTGCCTCCACCAATGTATCTAACGGACAATCAAGTAGAGGAGAAAATTGATTATTACAGTGCATTATACACAGTTCCTCAGGGGAGGGGGTAATTGGCATGTTCCGCCTAATATGTCTGATGGTTATCTGGAAGACCATAACTGACATAAGAAAAGTATCTTCTGGGAGCTTTCATACTGGAAAGATCATCTCCTCTGACACAATCTTGATGTGATGTACATCGAGAAGAAATTTTTTGATAACATCATGAATACACTTTTGAATGTGCAGGAAAAAAGTAAAGATAATTACAAATCACATCTTGACTTTCCTGAAATATGCGGAAGGAGTAAATTGCACATTACCAAAGATGGTAAAGCGCCTGTCCCTACATTCAGATTATCCAGTTCAGCGAAGACAGAGCTATTCCAATGGGTGGCATCTGAAGTCAAGTTTCCGGATGGGTTTGTATCAAATCCTTCACGATGTGCTGAGCAAGATAAATTCTCAGGTATGAAAAGTCATATTTCCATGTGTTTATGCAACGACTACTACCATTTGCTATGGCGGAACTTCTACCAACAAATGTGCATGAAGCAATTGTTGGTACGTACGTAATAATGTATACATCTTCACTGGAACATATATATAAGATCACCATATATACTAATATACATGGATATTGATGTTTTATTGGAGTAGGGATGTTCTTTCGGAATCCTTGCACGAGGACGTTGATAGAAAATGTAATAGCCCAACTAGATGAAAACATTTCCATCCTTTTGTGCAATTTGGAGAAGATATTCCCGCCATCGTTTGTTAATGTAATGGAGCATCTACCTATACATCTTCCACATGAAGCGGAACTTGGGGGACCTGTGCAGTTTCGGTGGATGTACCCTTTTGAAAGATTCATGAAACATCTGAAATGGAAAGCAAAGAATCTTGTAAAAGTGGAGGGTTCTATTGTTCAGGGAAGTTTAATCGAGAAGACATCTCATTTTACATCGTACTACTTTGCCCCTAAAGTTAGGACACACAAAAGAGCCCCATGACGATATGATGATGGTGGAGTTGCCCCGACATATGCTATGGATGGAGTTGCAGATATATTTTTCACAATTGGTCAGCTTAGTGGACGAGTAAAATAGGTTTGGTGGGGGGAGTGAGGAAGAAATTCACTGTGCCCATACGTACATTCTTCTGAACTGTGAGGAAATACGCCCGTGGAAAAGGTATATATATGTCTGTTATATTTATATAGACTATATTTCTAAATCGATCTTGGATGTACTATATATAGTTTTACATATGAATCTATATCTATGTACTAGTCTTTTTTCATTCAAGTTCGTGAAGGGATAGAGGGGTCTCAAATGATGATGTCGAGAGAAGAAAAGCAGAACACTTCGTTCCATGGTTAGAACAACAAGTAACTATATTTGCGCGTATATTTATATGTACATATACGTTTAAGTAATAAGATGTTGCTAATATTATATATTTGGTTACAGATTGATTACAAGGACGAATCATTATCCTCTGTGGTTTCATGCTACAACGTCCACTTGCGAGGATATGTGCCGCACCAATGTATTTTACAAGAGGATATACATTTCACGCTTACGATTATGGCAGACATAACACAAGCGTTAACTACGGTGTTTGCGTAAGGGGGGACATATATTTCTATGGAATCCTACAAGAAATCTTAGAAGTTATATTCCCAGGCCTCCTACAGTTGAAATGCGTGCTCTTTAAGTGCGACTTGTTTGATCCTACAATTGGCAGGGGTGTTCGTATCAACAAATTTGGAATCGTCGATTTTAACAAGGGACACAAGTACAACAAATTTGAGCTTTTTATCCTTGCATCACAAGCGAAGCAAGTTAGTTTCATTCCTTATCCTTGTTTGACATCGACCAAAACAAACTGGCTATCCATCTGAAGATTGCGCCATGAGGTCATATAGTACGCGAAGAGGAATCTGCCCTCCAATACGAAACACTCGTTGAGATGTCTTCTCCTAAACTAAGTACAGATCTCGTTCTACTAATTGATTCCCATAGTAGAGAACTTGATGAAATACCAGAGGAAACAGAAACCGAACAAACGGACGAATTCGACAAAAGTGACAGTCCAGATGATGAGGATGGGTCGGAGGACGAAGTCGAGTGATGGAACTTGTATTTTAAAGTTTTTTCTAATTATATGTATTTCTATGTATGATTCGAAATTTTTTTAGCATTTGTAGTATTTAATTCTAATTGAATCGCCATATAAGTTTTTGAGCATTTTTTGAAGTGAACAAAAATGGCGGATGATTCATCATTGTTCTTAAAAATTAAGTTAATTAGTTATAATTAGAAACTGAAATATTGTTGTTAACCAGTTGTTAGGTAATTGTTAAATAGTTGTTAATGCACAAATCATCGTAAAATCCTTGTCAAAGTCAAAATCGCCGTAACATCGTCGTTATATAACGAGCCATTAACGGCGAATTAACGAATACTGTAAGATGAAACCCTAAACCCCAAATTGAAATATCGATTATCAAATTCTACTACTACACATGCATCAAAAAGCACATTATGACGATAAGTATGAATGCATGTTTTCGTAACATCAAATTTTCAAAATCATGACCGTTAGATAACATCTTAAGGAAAAACAACATAAAACGACATTGTAATGTATAAGATAGTTTTCAAACGAAAGTTTTGAGAAACTTTTTTTTCTTAAACGTTGCAATGTTAGATATAAGGAGAAATACTTGGTTTTCCAACCTAAACTGAGCAATACATTTGTAAAATTAAATGTTTTACTAATTCGTTGGTAATTAACAATGATTTCACGATGATTCTTATCAAACCTCAAACCCTAAACCTTAAAATATCTACATCCTCAGGTGTACGATGTACGAGGTTGTACGATACGTACAAAAGTATAAATCGTCGTAAAATCGTCGTTACATAACGACGAACTCACGACGATTGCTCAAAAATACGAAACTTTTTGTTTTCCCTCTGGCGCGTAAATGTGAAATATTATATTTTGGGTAACGACGATTTAATGACGACTCGTCATAAATTCATCGCAAATTAATGACGAATTTACGACGACAACTATTTCTATATATACCAGCGACTCCCATTTTCGTTGCTCATTTCAACTTCTCCAAACTCTTTAAATTCTCTCAACACTCTCTAATCCTAATCCAAAACCAAGTAATCTTTCAAATTGAAACTTTTTAAATAATTTCAATATTTAAATTTTAAATATAGATATAGAATTAGGATTAAATTAGTTGTAGGATTGAATTTTAGAATTAGGATTGAAATTTAATTTTTACTTTATGCTAAAGTTTTTAAAGTTATTTTTTTAAAAATAACACTTCAATTGTCCTATTATTACTCACAGTTAATTGCTAAATTTTTTAAAGTGATTTTTCCTAAAACCACAATAATGACTTTTAAAGTAATTTTTCCTAAAGTCACAATAATGAGACTTTTATTTTTTCTTCAAAGTCATAGTCCTAAAGTTAAAGCCAAAAATATTTTAAATAATTTTACAACCACAACCAATATTAAAAGTCCCGTACAATCAACCCCTAGGATTTTAATTGTAGGTTTCCCCTTTTTTAGTTATTATGGATCCTCCTAGACGAGTCATCCGGCCACATTACTTGGAGTTCATGGCCGAGCGGTTCGTCAGATGGGAGCCTCGACGTCGTCTTCTACACTAGGCTCGGCTAGTTGACGAGGCCGAGACCATCGTTTACGCCGCCTCCACCACCGCCTCATCTGCCACCACCGGTACCACTAGCAGCAGTGCCTGTGGATCCCCTCGTCCTCTAGTACCAGCAGCAGCACCAGAGGCAGTCGGGGCCGATGGGGGCGTACATCCATACTTGGATGTTCCGCCCAATGCTTCCTACGCCCATCTTCAGGTTGAGGACATCATCGTTCAACCCAGACACGATCATCTTCCTCGTCTTGATCCCTAGAGGATAGAAGATCAGATATTTTGGTATGTTTTAATTTAATTTAATTAATATAATTAACTAATTATTTCATTTTTAATAAATTTATATGTTTTTTTCGCACGTTCGAGGTCGACAACAAGGTCGGCCGTTCTGTCTCCGACACGATCAAAGGCTACTTTATTGAGCCGCAAGTGAACTAGTCAACGACGCCGGATCACATCAAGCGGACATGGTTCAAGTGTTTGGCGGTATGTTTTAAATTTTTATTTATTTATATTACTTTATTTTCTTTATTAAATATATGTTTGTTGTTTTAATCAAAGTTGTTTTTGTTTTTTTCCAGCAAAAGTGGCATAGGGTCGTCTCTATCAACGAGACGGTCAAAGAGGAGTTCTACGCGCGAGCGAAGTTGAGGCTCTGCAACACCGTCTCCGACTGGAAGGAGAAGTACGGGCAAAATGGAGATCTCGCCAAGCCCATATTCATATATGCATTAGTGTGGAACGGCCTGAAGGCCTACTGGGGAGATGCACATGCCGCATCGATTGTGGCTAAGTGTTCTAGCACGGAACACAACCGCTCAAAATGGCACCAAGAAGCAGATGCCTCACATTTCTGGTCAGATCTCTTTCGCTGGCCAACGCCTTCAGACGATAAGTAATATTTGAATTATATATATTTTTAATTATTTTCACTAAATCAAATACATAATATACAATATTTATTTAATTATCTCTTTTATTTTGTTGCAGGCCAAGACATTAGGATATCTTCTATCTGTCAGGCAAGACTTCGAGAAGACGCACAAGCGGAAGAATGAGCAGTTCATTGATGCACAATTGGAGAGGACATTTAACGAAGTGGAGGCGAGGTGGATTGAGATTGAGAGTCATAGCTCGCAGCTATCGCCCGGAGGCACTGCTCAGTCGGCTGAGCCTCTTACCACTCCAGAGCTTGATCGTATTTTCGAAGAGGTAAATCGTTATTTATTTTTCATTATTTTTTATTTTTTCTTTTTAAAATTATTTTAACTATTGATTTCTTTTTTGCAGGTTACTCCCAAGGAAAAAGGGAGAATTTTGGGGATGGGCTCCATTGGAGATGTCCCAGCGGCGTCATCGTCATACCGAGCTGCGTCTATCCAACAGGCAGCTATGCAGAACGAGCTGAAGACCGCACACGTTGAGATCGCGAATCTACAGACGAAGCAAGAGCGGTACGATCACCACTTCAGCTTCTACGACAAGATGTTCGGGATCCTTTCGGTGGACAACCCAGAGATTGCTCGTCTGATGAGTGAGACCGAAGCTGAGGTAGCGAGAAAACCGCAAGAGCAGGAGCATCCCGTCGATCCGGAGAATGCGCTGGAGGGGTATTTCGACGACATAGATCTAGGAGTAGATCCATAGATGTAGGATCTATGTAGTTTTTACATTGTATTATTTATATTTTATATTGTAGGTTTTTAAAAAATATATATATATATATATAATAATTATTTATTTTTCAAAAATAATAATTCTCATTTTATTTTTTGTATTTTCAATTAAAGAATCGTCGAAAATATGTAGTTACATAACGACAAATTTAAGACATATTGTAAAAAATTCATCGTTCAATCGTAGTTAATTTACGATGATTGTTTTATATTGTCGTCGTTAAATCATCGTAAACTAACTATGATATAACGACGATTAGGTGCATTAAATCAGTCGTTTAACAATCGTTAATTTACATTATATTTACTACGGATTAGAGATGAAACTAATTTCGTTGTTTAATTCTCGTTAATTTACGAGTACTTTGCTACGAACATTTAATAAATAGTTTACGACGAAATATTGTCGTCGTAAACTTAACGACGAATTTAACGACGATTTTTCCATTACGAGATCAGTTAACAACGAATTGGTTTTCGTCGTAAATTCGTCGTTATGCTTAGTTAACAACGATTTTACGACGATTACCGTTGTTGTTAATCGTCTGATTTCTTGTAGTGTATTGACTATTATTACATGGTGTTTTGAAGTAGCTGTCCACTCTTTCTTTTTATGTAACATGAAATGTGGTGCATATTGATTAGTTTTTTCCTCCACTATATATTGAAGGATGTAGTTCTGCTTACCTACTCTCCTCGGTAGTCTATAACAAAATTTTTTTAAAAGACTATATTCTTGAAGATGTCTTCTGGTTCTTCTTCTCCTTATAAGATGTGTAGCCCTCACGGGATTGTGACTCTTAAGATAACAAAATATAGTTTTCCATGACTGAAGACAGGTCTAGGCAAGTATATAATTTACTTTGACTTAGTTTGTTATTGTATTCTAGTGATAAATAATTGAGTAGCGATTGAGATGGTTTTATATACATTTACCTTTAAACCGTTTTGTTGATCTCTTAGATACTTTGATTGCTTGTCTTATTGTTCGTGCATTGTTTTGTTGTACTGCAAAAGTTAACCGAATTTTGGTGACCGTTATTAGTGTGTTAGAAGGTATTAATTGTTGTTTAAGCTTTGTGAAATTACCAAATTCGGAGGAGCGATCACATCTGCCTTGAGTGATAAAAACTGTTAAATTATGAATTTTGTAAAGTTTATTTCACGTGTGCTATATCTTATTATGCATTGAGAAATACCAAAAAATGAGTATTTTAAAATATAGTTGCATAATTTCTAAATTATAAAAGTATTTGAAAAATAAAGTTAAGTACATTTTACAATACTACTATAAATATTTTGGTGGCATGTAAAGTTGAAGTTTGTAAATATCAATATTATTGTTAAAGACGTGTTGAAATCTCATCTTTTATATTGTTTTAAGTATATAAATTTTTCATGTATTAAAGATTAGGAGTCAAAGTTGAACTTACGGTTGTACAATATCGTATTAGGTGTTGTGTTTTAGTACATATTCTTTGAGCATTTTCTGCATAGAAATTTTGTAGCAAGTAAATTCAGACAATATTTTGTGTACATAAGATACCTTATATACAACTATTGGATGAGTTTGTTTGACCACTTTTTCTTATTATCTTTTCGTTTTCTCCTTTGTTTTAGACTTATGTGGCATAGAGCGTGGCCAGTTTGGGAGTCTAAGCCTATGTTTCTAAAGTTATCATTACCTTTACACTTCTAAAAGTCTTTGTATAACTATTTATGTGACATCCAGAAATATATTTTATAAAGCTTTGCAATTTGTCGACATATAGAAAGTACGAGATTCTTTCAACAATCCGGAAAGGATGCAGGTTTTTCCGTCAAACTCAATTTTTTCAAATACATATTTTCTTTTTTGGTGGATCCCTCTGAGGAATTGTGATAGGGATCGCTATGAACTTTTCCCATAAGTTTTATAACTCATATGGAAAGCAAAAAATAAACAAGTGTTCCAAGGGGTACAATCGGATGTGGATGAAATTTTCCGCAATGCAGAGACAGATTTCATAGCTTGGCATGACGTGCAAGTTGCTTTTTCTATTGAAGAGGAATAATTATTTATGGAACATACTGGTACATATAGTTTAATTTGTCGGGTAGATGGATCCTGAAAACAATCTGACCCTATTTCTGGACTTGGGTGGAGTTGTATGAATACATATAACAGGGTAATATTGATGGGAGAAAAATGCTAACGTCGGAGTCTATCACCACTTCATTCAGAGTTGGAAGCTCTGATATGGGCGATGACTGAACTGCACAACCGTTGAATAAATTGCCAGCTATTATAGACATACAATGCGGAACTTACCAGCATTTTTCAACATACGGATGGCTGGCCAGCCCTACAGACGCAAATTCAGGAATTTTAGATGATCCAGGGTTTCTTCTCAGGCTTCTCGTTGATACTATTTCCACGAACGGCGAACACAGTAGCAGACAGTCTGGCGCGCGGATCCCACACCTTTTTTCATGATTTCCTTTTTGTAGATTCCTCTCCTTCAAGTTAGTTATCCAACTTAAGAGACAACTTTTGATTAATGTGTGGTTGACAAAAAAAATTGTTTTGAACAAAAATTTTAACCTGAACAAAGATTTTAATTATTCAAAGGCTAAAGGATACGTTAAATTATGTACATAGAAAGTTCCAAGGGATCTTTACACTTCGGCCAAGAAGAACTGCGATCCAAACTTGAGTAAATTTTATTTGTACCTATGTGTTGTATGGTAGTATTGTTTATAATCCTTGATTAGAACTCCATAGTAATTTGTTGAACCATCAACTCTTAAATTTTACCATACACATATGTCATTATTCTAGATTAAACAAATTTTTGCGAAAAAACTTGATTTCTAAATGCGAATCATAAATTACAATATATCTCTAAATGCGATTTTATTTTGAAGATAAGATAGAAAGAAGAGTATGGATTCATACACACGGGTAGACGTTATATTGTTTGCACTATATAATTTTAAAATATTGTTTTCAAATATAATAGTTATGCATAACATTGGATCAAATATGATGAAATAATTTGAAATTTATCGAATATGAAAATAAGTAAAAGATTTAAAGATTTTTTTTAAAAACTGTAATCTCTCCACCTTTATGTATTCACCAATTCATATTTATGTTTTTAATTTGAATACATAGTAAAATTATAATGCATTTTCATCATACTTAATTATCTTTTTATAATAACCATTGTTTTGCTTAGGCGATGATAATTCATTTGTTGTAGTATAATTAGCTATCACTACTGATTATATTTAAATGTTTTTTTGAATTGTAGTCAAATCTTTAAGTAGAGTACTTTTAGTTGGTGTTTATTTTATGGTAACAATACAACCTATGATAATTCGTATATTATTTGATAAATTAGAGTGAAATGTTGATAAATACCTAAGACATCAAAATATTAAAAAACAAGTGAGTAATATTTTTTTTTCCCGCTTTTATGTTGATGTTTTTATTATTCAGACTACAATATCTTTTCTTGTTTTGATGTTGCTTAGTAAGGTAGAGACTCTTCTAGTAATTTTATTTTCTATTTTATCTTTCAACTAAATGATCCAAAAAGGATCATATAATTGTATAGTTTTTTGGATTTTAAATAGAGAAGCTTTACTTTTTAAAGTTTATAAAAACGCTTATATTTAATAAAAATTATTTAAAATAAAATTAGTAAGTTAATACTCCCTTCGTTTCTTAAAAAGCGTCGTTTTGAGATTTTAATTTTGTTTCATAAAGAGTGTCCTTTTACATTTTTGATACAAATTTATAAGCGACATTCCGATTTTAACCTCATTGTTTTAATGTATTAATTGGAGAGAGAATTTTTTAAAGTATTAATGAAGGACAAGAAAGACTTTTTAACCCTAGCCGTCACCGTCTTCTATTTTCGTTTTGAGCTTTTAGCTGGTTTCGGTGGTCTATGACCGCCGTTTCTGACAGTGATTTTCTATGTTCTCTTATCTTCTCTACGTTTCTTTCTTTTCCTTTGTTCATGACGTTTTTTTATCAAATCCTACCCTCGATTTGAATGGATCTAGTGCAGGCTATCTTTGCGATGGTATTTTTTCTCTATGTTTACTTGCTTTTATTTTTTATTCTATGTACGGTGGTGTTCAGATATGAGTTTTCCTTACCATCGAACTGAGGAGTGGAAAATATTTAAGTCTATTTGACTTCTATGTTAATCTCATGTTATCTTCCTCCCTCCGCCAGCTAGGTTATTGTTTTGGATTTTTTCACTCGAGGATCTATAAAACGATTTGCAAGGAAAAGAGAATACTCATTATTTTCATATTTAGTCATGCTTCTGGCGATGAATTTCCTTCACGTTCAAACTGCGTTCTTCTTAAGTCGCTATTGTGGATAAAAGCAGAGCAACCGGTGTGAACTAAAATTAACTTTGGACATGGCTGTCATCAATGTTTTTAAGAAAAACCATCCAAGACTAGAATATATAACAACATTGTTATCCTTGTGGTTAATCTATGTCTTATCTTTCATTTTGTAATTTGCAGGTCGATTACCGAATCAATAATAAAATGTTCTCAGCGTTAAAAAAAAGAAAGACTTTTGAATAGTTTTCTTAATATGTGTGACAAATGTCACAATGACATTTTTTGCGAAACAGAGAGAGTAACAATCATCTCCTCGGGATAATGAAGGAATAAATATTTGTTTTTACGGTAACATAATCTTTTAGAAAAAAGTATCAATTTCTATCTTTTGAAACACCAAATCAAGTTGCCAACTTCAAAAAAAATTTGTTTCTCAAAATATCCATCAGAAAAGGAAGCTTTTGCAGAGATGAATAACAATAAATGTTCAGCTATCAAACGACTCTTTTGCCTTTAACCGTCGCAACCAATTTTCGTTTCTTATTGATATAGTTCTTCCTCCTTCGTGCTGTTAAGTCAGATACTCCAATGGGAGCCAAAGGACCTGACCAAGTCTGAAATGACTCTTATGAGTGAGAATAATTGAATGAGTTTGAGGTAAACGATATTTCCTATGGATTAAGTTGTCGTGAAGATTCTATCAGAAAACGAAGGGATCCATCTTGTTGCGGTGGAAACTATCCATACCACATTCTCTCATAATATATACACTTCATTGTGACTGATCACGCAAGTGGAGGAAACAGCTCGCTAACCAACGTACAAATTGTGAAGATATTCATGTACCTGTCACCGCAAATGTTCTTTAGAAACTTTCGTGTGACAAAGACTTATGCGAAAGTTTAATTAACCTCTCGAAGAAATCAGATACCTAATCTTGTACATACACATACAAAAACAACAACCCGTACCTCAGTATGCACATTATTAGGGAAGCTTGAGTTTTCAACATATGAAATTTTAAAATGAAAACAACATGTTATCTTAGGTAAGGCGAGCATATGCGCTGCCTTTGTCTTGATATCTCCATATAAAAGGTATTTGTAGTAAACATTACCATATGTTTAGTATGAACAAAATGAGTATTAACATAGCGAAACAAAGATTAAGTTCACATAGATTCAAATCGTTCTATTAATAGATATATGCCATGAATATATGGCAATTATACAACAAAGCATAATTGCCATAGATTCAAATCACTATCAGGGACCAAAAATATTATGATCAGCTTCATAACTGACTTTTTTTAGAGGCCATAGATAAATTGGTTATCTATAGTTTGTAACTTGAAAAATATGACCCATGATGCATAAATAATCATGACATAGACAACGAACAATGAATGATTTTCCGCGTAGAATTCTTTTTCAGGCTGGTTTCGAAAAAAACCTTTTTCTCCCCTCTCTCATATTTATCGTAAACCTAACAGTGTTTCACCGCCGGAACCGGTGGTCGGCGGCTCTAACAGCGTCGCTGCCGGTTTCCACCTTCGGTTTTGTTTTGTTCTCTCCCTGTTTCTCTCTGTATCTCCGTGTTTGTTTTGTTTTGCGGCGACGATAAGAAATTCTTTTCCAACTTTGGCTTCGATATGAAATTCCAGTTTTCCATAGAAGGCTGAGGGGTGAAGAATCCTCAAGGGAGATTCATATGAGCTTAGATCTGGTCCTCTAACCCCTGCTCCTTATCATCTAGGGTTTCAGCCCCTTCTAGTTCTCGATGTTGGAGTTCTTAAGGCTGTTCGAGTACGTTGCTCACCAGCGAGTCGGTCACTTTGTCTCATCAGAGAGGAGAAGACCCTTGTCAGATTTGTGTTGGGAGAGCCTGCTCCGGTTTCCGTGGGAGGGTGTGGGCCTGAGCCTGTCAGCGAGATGGCAGTTGATGTTCAGGTCCCTGGTTTACGCGTGTGAGACTCTTATTTCTCATCAACAATGTTGTTGCAATTTGGTGGTCTCTTTCTTCTCATGGTAAGTGCGACGAATCGGTTCATGATGTGCTCTTTCTATCATCGTCTAAAAAAGAATAACCATTTGTTTTAACGGTATTTGGTAGTTATCTTCTATTCCCGGCACTTCTAATTTGTTAATCTTCGATTGACTTTTACGGTAGCTACGGTATGTTCAGGGGTATCATATCTTCTTTGGTTGTTTCGGTTGTGTTATTTTTCGGTTATCTACCTGAGATTTTGGTGCTGTTCGGATTCAAGCTCCCCTATTTCTCCTCGTTGTGCCTTGATTCTTAGACGAATTACTAGTATCTTTGGATTCATCCTGGTCTCCACCTATGACTGTCTAGAGTGGTTGTATCCGGCGTGAAGAAAGGTTCGCTCCTTGTATCTACATTTATGCTTGGTTCGAGGGTTTCTATTGGTTAGACTATTTTAGGCGTTCCATGGTAGATTTGTACATGCCACTTTGCCATGTTCGGAAGATTGTGAGAAAAACCTCTTCGGTTCTGTCTAGGCGGTCATCTTAGCCTGCTTGCTCGTCGTTGTAAGGTATACCTATTCATCATAGGAGGAATTTGTTATGGTGCTTTAGCGCCAGACTTAGTCTTGGACTGTTTCTGGACCACTGCCAGAGTTGTAGTAAGTTTGGTTTCTGCATTGCTTGGGTTATTGGGGATTTTGAGTTTCGTCTTGGCCTTCTTAGCATTAGGTATAAGTTTTTGATCTTATTTTAGTCTTTATATACTTGTTTGATATATGCTTCCCCTTTTTGGGGCGATTGGCTCCGAGGAAATGATGATTTCCGTTGGCTTAGTTTCCCCTTTTGTGGGCTGTTGTTTCCGGGGACTTTGATGTTCTGTCCGCCGACTTATGTATTTCATCTTGTATCTTTAAATTTTTAATAATATCATTAGTTGGAAAAAAGGCGACAAACAATGAACATAAAAAAAAACTACAAAATGAGAGATTGACTACTTAACCCACAAATTGGCTAAAGCGAAAAAGATCACAATTTTAGTATCACCTCAGTCTTGTCCACTACTTGGCTCTAAAAAATTAAGAACAGAGTTAACGCATAATACATCTTTTTTTTTTACATCAAACCTCATTTTATTAAGCTTCCGGTAAAATACTCCCCGCTTGGGGGAGTGGTACAACCGTGGGGCTTACATAGAAAAATAAGGTGTTTTTGGATCTTGCTTTTTTGGCAAGATTATCAGCAGTCGAATTCAAAGTTCTCGAAACATAAAAGATATTGAAAACATGAAAATAACTCTTAAGCGAAATAAAATCTTTAATTTCCGAGGCAAAAGCTGGCCATTCCTCCGGATTGTTCACCATTGTGACCAATTGCATGCTATCCGTTGCAAAAGACATATCCACTTGAGAAGCCGCTATTAAGCATTCCATGGCCCATATTAGTGCTTCTAGTTCCGCATGAAGGGGAGATTGGTTGGCTTGTGCACTTTTAAGTCCATATTGACGTATTCGACCTCCTTCAAGGATCGCCCATCCATACCCGCTTACTGGTGTTCCAGCACTCCAAGAACCGTCTACATGACAAATTTTTCCATCTACTTCGAGAGGAGCTGAGGAGGTCACCAATGATCTCTCAAAAGAAACCAATTCCTCTTCGACCTCTTCTTCATGTGCTTGAACCCACACAGATGCTTCCCGAGTAGCATGATCAAGGATATCTTGCGGCGATTCTTGTAAGTTATCAAAAATCACACGGTTCCTGGCCTTCCAAATATACCACATAATCCATGGAAACACTTGTAAGGCTTCCTCATGAGTCCCTAATTTATTTGCTTCCTCGAAGAGAAAGGTGAAATTTCCATACAGAGATTGGCAGGGAAATCGAGATGGGACCGAGGGAATAGGTGATAAGGCCCATACTTTTTTTGATGGAGGACATTCAAAGAGGAGATGATTAATTGTTTCTTCCTCCGCTCCACAAGTTGGGCAAT
>OVAN01007798.1:0-19121 GCA_900406275.1 Anastatica hierochuntica | reverse complement strand
CAAGTTAATGAGACTAGTCTTGATCTCAAAGTCTCTTCTCTCTATGGGAGGTAGACGAATCCAAGTACGACTCGCAAAGAAAGCCTCCAGAGTGTCATATTACGCCAGAGTCATCCTCTGTTGAGGTTGATTTGCGCGTTGTTGCCCCTCAACTGCAACATTTTGCTGGCCAATTTGCTGAGCATCAGCATTAGCACCACTACCAGCCAGTGGATCACCTCTTGGAAGGACTCCAGTAAAGAGAGGATTTTGATGAACTTGAATGTGTTCTCCCATGTTATCACCCATGATTTCAGCAAACTCAAATTCCTCAATAACCTACAACAACTTCTCTTTCTTCTTTTGTCTCTCTAGATGCGCAGGTACATGCTCAAAATCGAGAAGATTTGCGATCCCTTGGCTTCTAGTATGAGGCCTGATCATGCACCTAAAAGTACAAGAACAAAGAAGAAAAAGAAGAGATTAAACAAAATAAAGAAAAATGCCTTAGGCACGCAATGATCCTAGGTTCTAAGATGACCTATTGGTCCCTAGCAGCGACGCCAAAAAAACATGATAACTCAGGTTTTCGCCCGAGATAACACTGCAAGCGCACAGAACTACATTGTAGTGGTTCGGGATTGAATCCACAGAGACCAAAGGTAGCGCGAAGAAGATCAAATAGCGGGCTAAAGCAAAAAAGATGTCTTGTAAGAGATGTAAATAATCGAAATTAAGAAAGCAGAGAAAGAAAGAAAGCAATAGCGGGGTTATAAACCAATAAAAGAAGAGTTGTTCATTAGGTATTCTTAGAGAAACATTTCATTGAAGACTCGAATTATTGATTAGGAAACATGTTTTAAACCGTCTTGAACTCAAACACAATTATAGAATTGATCTACTTCCGTAGTATCAATTCTTTATGAATTAGAAACCTTGAGACTAACTTTTGACTCTCATATTCTAATCATGCATTCTAAACAAGTTTGATAGGTTCACAATTCACTTAAACATCAAATTCCATTGGCTTAAGATGAATTGCTCATTTAGGTTCTTTCAAACATTTAAACAAACACTTTATAGGTGTTAAACAACCTAAGATCAGAAACTAAGTGATCAGTTTAATCTCATGCATTACGAATAATCCTATATGAAGATCCAATTGATTAAATCCCTAATCATACAATTGTATGTTAATAATTCATGAATCCCTATGTGAGAACCTAAATCCAAGGAATAAACTACTCACTCATGACCAAAGAATCAACACAAATTAAATCAAAGAGAGACATCATTGTATTAATCAATAAACAAAGAGTAAGGTTCAAAATTCTTCTCGAATTCGAAGTACGGATGATAATTCTTCTCCTTAGGTTACAAACCTCTCTCTTGCTCTCAAAAACTCTGAAAAAGCATTATGAAACAGGAAACACGAGCTTAGGTTTTATTAATGAGATCCGGTTCAAAATATGTTCGGTTTGGTTCTTCGTAAAATCGGTCCGATAAACGGGACAGTGATCGATTGATCTTGAGACAAGGATCGATCGATCCTTTTCCATCTGATTGGATATTTTCTAGCCTTCAAGAAAACTTCATTCGATGCTTTAAATCCATCCAAAATGCATTCTTTTTGCACATCCACACTTGATCCCTACAAAAACACTAAAAAACACAAATCCGTGTCAAAAAGATCCAAATATATACTAAAAACCATAAATCTCGAGTAAAAACCATTGGAATACTAACACATCAATTTCCTATGTAGCACCCTTGCACGAAAGAAGAAATCGAGCAAAAATGCTGCACCTGTGGAACCTTTCTTTCTTAGAGCAGTCGATGATGTTGAGTTGTGTAAAATGTTTCCATGGGGGCGTTTGGCATTTGATAAAACCATGAAAGACATACTTCATTTGGCGGAGCATTTTGACGGAGTAGTGCAAGCTGGATGGATCTTCCTTAGCTTCCCCATTCCTCCAAAGGTATAACATCTCCTGTGTGAATTGCTTAAAATTATGTGCAAGGAAACCGAAAACTTGATGAAACTTAGTTTGTTTAATTGATCAACTCGAGACCTTGGTGAAACTTCTCTTGTGTGACTAGCCAACTTGGTGAAACTTAATCTATTTTATTGACCAACCGGAAAACTTTGTGAAACTTTTACTGTCTAACTGACTAACTTGGTAAGACTTATGTGTTATTGACCAGATTTCTGTGTTTTGTTAGCTTCTTGCGTTTGAAGCAATTCCAGATATGAAAAAGTACTTCAGACAAGAGGTTACACATGTTGAGCTTGATTGTCCACGAATGTGCAGGAGTAAATACATAACAAGTAACAAAAGATCTTTCGGCCTTTCGGACATGAATGTTAAGCTTGGTAAAACAAAAGTTAGTTGTCATCTTAATATAACTAAGAATAGTTATCATGTTCATTATTTATGTATAATTAGTATATTTTATATTTACAGGAGATTTAGAGCATATTGGCTCCATCTCTACCTGAATGTAACCTCTTGCGACGTATAATGGATGTTGAAGTTGGATGAAATGATGTGGATGATCCTAGGGATGGGCATAAGACAAGTACTTGCTATTTTAGGGATACTTGATACTTGACTTGCCTTGTACGAGTAATTAAAATTTGGACTTGGTACTTTCCTTACCATAAACGAGTACTTGTTGTTTCAAGTACTTGCTCAAAAATAGCTTACTTGCAAGTTACTTGCCCCGTTCTATTACTTGTTACTTGTGAGTATTTGCAAATTACTTGCGAGTATTTGCAAATTACTTGCAAGTATTTACGAGTTACTTGCTAAATTATGTTGTAGTATAAGTGGACATTACAATTTTGTTTTATTTATTTTACTATGGATGGGCAGAGAAGTTACTCTAAACCAAATATTTGTGTCTATTATAAAAAAAGATGAAGAGACAAGAGACCCAAAACTCTCCACCTGAGAGTTTTATTTATTTCTTATAAAGAAATTGAACAAATTTTATCTAAACTTACACTTTCAAAATATATATTTTCTTATGGTTCAAGTGATATGTTTATTTTTAATCACTTTTCAAACAATATATCTGCAAGTATCTATCGTGTAACATATAGTATAAAGTCTGGTAACAAGTAACGAGTAATATCAAGCCGAGTATCTAAAAATTTTTATGATACTTGTTACTTGTCTTGTACTTGCAAGTATCGAAATTATATGACTTGATACTTGACTTGATAGCGACGAGTACTTGAAAAATCAAGGCAAGTACGAGACGAGTCATGAGTACAAGGCGAGTAACGAGTATTTATGCCCAGCCCTAGATGATCTAGTTGTTGATTGTTGGATCAAGATTCTTAAGAAAAATAAACCGAAACTCTTTGAATATTTATACAATGAAGATGTGGCTGCTCGAGAGGGAAACAAGGAGGGCCAAAATGAGGGGGGGGGTCAAAATGAGAGAGTCTAAAGGGGTGTCCAAAGGGAGGCCGCTTGTATGTAGTTAATTGAGTCTCTGCCTGCTGGGATTCATCAGGATCCTACAGTAGCGAGAATGATGAAAGAGGTTGAGATCCGGATGATGGTAATTTTTAATGATGGTATGAATGCAGTGGAAGAGAGGATGGCAGGGAAATTAGATTTCATAAACGTAAGATTAGATCTCTGGAATCCGCTGTGAAAGAAATGAAAGAGAATCAAAAGGGTTGTGAAGATGAAGTCCGAGAGGATGAGGTGGAGGATGAAGGAGTGGTGGAGACTGTTGAGAGAGAAAAGGTATTTGTCTAACATTCTCGGTAGAAGTAAGCTAAACTTAGTGAAACTTTTCTTGGTTCTTTGATTTGTCTTTGTTTTAGGACGATGAGATGGAGAAGGATACTGACAAAGAAACCGAAGAGAATGATGAGAAAAAAAAGGATGAGGTGGAGGTGGAGGACAATAATGAGAGAGAAAAGGTATTTATCTAACATTATCTGAAGAAGAAAGTGATATTTAGTGAAACTTTTCTTGTTTCTCAAATTTGTCTTGGATTGTAGGATGATGAGAAGGAGAAGGACAAAGAAACCAGAGAGGATTTTGATGAAACATTTGGAGGGTGGTCTGGAAACAACGTTAAACCCAAGAGCAAGAGGAAGAGGACTAAGAGCAAGCGGAGAATAGGAGTCCGGTTAGGACGAGGTGAAAAACAGATGTTGCTGCTGTTTAAGTTATGGTTGACTTTGGTCCCTTCTGGTTTGTTAACCGACATGTGTTTTTAAGAATTCTATTTTTAAGAATTGAACTTATGTTTTTAGTTATATGTTAAGAAACTTTGTATGAATGTGAACTTCTTTTGTTTTAACTTTGACCAACTTGGAGAAACTGTGAAACTCGGGATAAGTTACACAACAACAATAACATAGATAACATAAACAGAACATGGTGGCACAAAGATAAATAGATAAGTTCATAACACATCAAAGAAAAACCAAACCCTTCACCAATTCCTTCAAGTCAGCAATCTCTTCACGCATTTGGCAGATCTTATCCTCCAGCTGCCAAAGCCTCTCATCCTTCTTGCGAGCGTCGATCTTTAACATGTCGATCTCTTCGACATGAGCTAGAACAACACTGACTCGAACATGGAAGTTGTCGTTCTTGAAGTGTGTGCATACGTTGAACCGTCTTCCTTGCTCGTCGATCTCCGTTTTGATATTTCCATCACAAACACACTTTGATGGTATGCCATAGAATCTGTCTGACACATAATATAACGTATCGTAATCCTTTTTTGTCTGCTTTATATACGCATAGTATGGATCCTTCTCTGATATTTCTGACGTTATTTTTAAGGAGGATCGATAAATCAAAATAGAGAGAGAGAGAGAGAGAATAATACTGAGGGAGGGATTGAGAGAAGTAGATGATATTAATAGCCGCAAAGTCTTTGTGGAAGAGAGATGATTTTCGGAGGGAAAATCAAAACTGAGGAGTGGTTTGTGGTTTGATTTTGGAGGGAAAATTAATTATGGGGCCCGTTTTTTATAAAAAAATAATATAACATAATAGTAATAATATAACATGTGGGTTTAATCTCCACGTGTTTCGCATGTTGCACATGCTAACCGCCAAAAATCATGTAAGTTGCACCCAAGTTTGAATTTTCGCTAAAATTCTCAAGTTACACTTTTGGAGATTTACCATCAAATCAGTTTCATCGTAATTAAAATAAATTTTACTGTTGTACCCACCATTTAACTAAACTAAGATGCATATCCAATGTATTCATGGAAAAAATCTATCGAAATATTATTTTTTGTAACTTTCATGTTGACAAGGATCAATGTTATCAAATATCATCCTAAAAGTATAAGGTGTTTTGTCTAGAATCAAAAATACAATGAAGATTTTATAATTTTTTATTATTTTTTCCCCCAAATGAGATTAGATTTTTTTTATCATGCTTAGTTTTTTTGCACAAGATAAAAGTATAAGGTGATTTTCACGTCGTAGTCACACCATTTCTAATAAAAGTTTCACAAAGTCATACCAAAACACAAGTTTTTCAGATATGCAGAGTTTTGCCAAATTCCTCTTCAGCACCAACTAGTCTCTGACTTGATCTGGGCCACTACACTCGAACCAATTTTCCGAATTCCTGCTAGCCACGAATTTGGTTTTCCTACGAGGTTCTCCAACCGAGGGAATCCTTGAACTCTTCCCTTCCTTTTTTGGTGTATTGGCGGGAAGGCGAAAACCTTTCGAATATCTTCCAGAACAATCCACTTGCTATTATCCGAAGCTGGATAAAGTGTCTTCGTATACGCCAAAGTCCATGTATGCACCAAGTAATAGAGGAGCACAAATCAGAAAAGTCTTTCATATTTGTCTGTCTAATCTCCTGCTTCATGTACTTGAAGACACAAGCAATCGCATGGACACACGGGTACTTGTCTATATTGAAACACTTGAAAGTGCAAGTTTTATGTGTCAAGTCTACCACGTAAGTCATTGCGTCACGTCTAACGACACTATATTCAAGCTCGAAAGAGTTTAGCTCGATAACTGGTAGTTTTGACGCCACTGCACATCTACCATGAAGTTCATTTTCCACATAAGGCACCAATTCACGCCCCTCCGGTATAACACTTGCATCTTTCCTATGTAGGTTGAACCACTCTGACATTTTTGCAATAATTGCATCAAGCAAATGTAGTATCAAATACTTCATTTCCTTGACAAATATCACATTCATAGACTCTTCCTTATTGGTCGTGTTTATGTTGTACCTTTCCTCAGGAAAACAACATCTCGCCTATTTTTTCACATCTACACTCTCATCAAGGTACTTAGCCACGTTGGAAAACCTACCTCTATACACACCATATGTTCTCAAGAACTCCACCTCTGTGTAAATGCTACCGATTTCCCTGAATTTTTTCCGGCTTCTTCTTTGAACTCATGTACCACTTTTGTTCTCACGTTCTAGGATATATGATAAAGACAATACCCATGTTTAGAGTTCGGGTACACCTCAGCCACTGACTTGATGAGACTTGCATTTCTGTTAGAGATAAACACCAATTCACTACTATCTGTATAACATTTTTCAACGTATTGAAAAACCACTTCCAAGAAGCATCTTTTTCACAATCTACAATAGCAAAAGCAATGGGACAATGGTGATGGTTCGGATCTAGAGTCGTGGCAACAATTAGAACACCACCGTACACAATCTTAAGAAACATTGCATTAACGATAATTATTTTTCTCATCGCTTTGAACCCTTCAATGGACAGTCCCAAAGCAACAAAGAGGTACTTGAACATTTTTTCTTCATCCAACAACAAACTCGTCTTCGTCCCAGAATTCACCTTCTTTAGCATATACAAGTAAGATGACAAGTTCTTGTAACCTTCTTCTGGAGTACCACACACATCATTAATCGCTTGTTTTTCCCCTCTAAGTGTCGTAGAGTACGACACTTCCCAACTCTTCCTTGGACAAGATCAATGAGACTTTTGGGAGTTGGGATCTCAAATTGACCTGGATAATCTTTCTTCAGAATAGATGCAACTAGTCGTGGCGTTCCTCTCATTCTGGCACTTGCACTTGAACTTGTCCTGGAGCATATATGAATTTTATTGTATTTTCTAACCGAGAAAGCAATCAAATTCTTGACCCTTGTAACCCGCAGAGCCCATTTACAACCTCTTTTAGCCTCACGACATTTTATCACGTATCGATTTGAATTAGAGTTGAGTAAAGTGATTCCAAAACATTTCTCATGCATTCCTCTCTCAACTACATCTTTCACAGCTTGTTTACTTTCAAATTCTTGGCAAACTTGAAGATTCAAACCATTTTCCCATGCTTCTACAATCACTGGTTGCTCAGTTAGTGCAGTATGTATACCAGAATCTTCCAGCCCATGATCAACAATGTTATCCACACCGTTTTCCAAATTAGTATTCTGGTAATCATGTGGTTGATCCTCACCAAATGCAAAAATTGCATTGTCCAACAAATTACTATCCAAAGTAGTATCTTGTTTGTCTTCTGAGCCACTGGAGTCACGATGTTCCATTGTTGCTTTCTTACCACCAACATAAATACTTACAACCCCAAGACTAGCTACAACATTTACCATACCACCTCCATTTAGCTCCTCATAGTTTCCACCATGTGAACTTCTTCTATTTACTACTGAAACATGCTCAGCCAGAATCATTTCATTAAAATCTCAATATGCAAAACACTTCTTCTTTACTATGAGTATGTGGAAGAATAAACATAAACATCACCATCGTCACATATAGATGTTTAGATATGAGGTAGCACTTCCAATGGAGTAAAACTGAACTGCAACTTCGTCTTAGATTCATCTACCCCAACCTTCTTGCATATCCTTTCCACTATCTGAAGAAGTTATCTCGCTCAGAGATATTGTCTTAAACGATAGACCATACGGGTCACTCTCTTGATGTCATTCCTCCGAATCTTCATACTTAGTGTAATGTCCTCGACAATCAAAATATATTTTTATATAACCCTTCTCTATCGTCCCCTGAATCAACATTATCAAATCAACATAAGTACTCTCATATCAACATTATACCGAGTTTCACAGTTTTACTAGTAAATTCTTACCAAATTTTACCAAGTTAGACATTTGTATATTGATCCATTGTTCACTAATAATATGACGATTTGACTTACATTTTCGACCTAAAACTAAACCCAATTCACCTTATTTTCATCGCACATTATTGTTTTGATAGAATACAAAATTGCTTCTATTATTTTTTTCAAATTTGAAAATCCCCATTTTACGAATACAATACTTATGTTCTACTCTTTAACTATCCTAATATACCGCAAATTCCTTCAAAATTCATATAATTTCCTTATAGAATACGAAATTACCTTGATTTTGAGCTCTGGCAAAAATGGTGGAAGATTTGAATTCGATTTTAAAGCTTCAATGGTGATTCTCGAGTTTCATTAGGAGTAAGAACTATCTGAGATTACATAAGAGTATTGAGACTCTTTTTTATATTGAGAGCATTCTAGACTTTGACTCCCTCTACACAAAATATGTTCAATGGATCTTCGGCTAGTACTTCATGATTTTGCTTCAAGGTTCGTTATTCAATCTTTGAAAAAGAAAATATTATAGAGTTTACCCTTAATTTGGTTCGAGAACTTAAAAGATCCATTGAAAGAACATGTTCGTTTCCCTATTCAGCATGTTCATCTAAATGATGTATATGTATGGTTCGTTTCTATTTTTGTCAATTCACCTGGAGGATTCATCTGGATAATTCATCTAAATGCTTTGTTCGTTTGCTCATCTAGATCGTTCATCTGAATGATTATAATAAAAAAGACTAAAAGCCCTATTTTAGTATAACATTTTTTTATCTTTTCTTTTTAATAAGAACCATATCCTTTAGATCTTGATCATAATTATTTTATCTTAATATCAACCAAATTAATTTTTATTTTTATTTAAATTATATTTTCAACTAAATAACGTTTAGATTTTTAGATTGATTTTGTCGTTCTGTAAGGAATATACGAAATTACGGTATTGGCAGGAAAAATGTGACACTGTTGTCTCGGTGGGAAAATATGATCTTGTGGTTTTTTCAGAAAATAGGATTTTGTGGTTTTCAGAAAAATAGGATCTTGACGGAAAATGCGATTTAGGCGAAAATTTACGGTTTCACGATTTTTCGCGGAAAAATGTGATTTTGCGGTATTGGTAGAAAAATGTGATTTATGCATGAAAATATTATGAATATATTTAGATTTCAATGTCTTTAAAACCAAACCGACAAACAAACTAAGTAATTTTTTGGGTCGTGGGTTGATTTGGTCTCATCGGAGTCAACCGGGTTTAGTGATATTTTAAAAATAAAATTATACTTAAAAATAAGTATATTATTTTTAAATAATACTATAGTTGAGAATAAATATATTTGCTTAAATATTAGACAAAACACTTAACATTATAATATTTTAAAAATTAGAAGTACAATTTTGCTCAAAAAACTATAATAATTAATAATAATATGAATCCCGCGCTTTTATAGGGCGGGTCAAAATCTAGTGATAGTTAAATCTTTAACCTGTATTTTTTCCATTGTAGAGTAATCAAACGAGATTCTCGTTCATGATATTATGTGTGTTTTGTGTGTCAATAGAACAAGATTTAAAAATGAATTATAGAAGTGAATTAAAAGAGAAGATGGTCAAAAGGGGTGGGTACTGTTGAGTTATGCCTATCAGTGTTTGGTTACAACTTTCAATACCTTGGCGTAGCAGTAGTACGGTTGGTGAAGGATTTTGTTGTACTTCTTTTTGCTTCATCTTTTTGTTTACTTTCTCACGTGTTTAGCACTGCTTGCATTGTACTTGAACAACGAGAAAGTACATTACAATTAACAAATTGGAAAAATATCAAATAACTCTAAACTTTTAAATCGAAGCAAAAAAACCAGAAATGTTTAAACAAATCATTTTAGCCTTGAGTTTTTTATAAATGGCCACAATACTGAGTTTTTGTTAATCAAATCGTTTTAGACATGTAAAACTCAACTGATAAAAACACTTAACCTCCGTTAAATGACAAAAGAACGAAAATACAGAAAGTTTTTTTTTTAAAACAACATTGTCTTATCGAGTTAAATACCAAATTTATATTTTAGATGAAGTTACAACGAAACTAAGAACCAAATAAATAAGGAGTTGTGAATGGTGATGTCCTAAGCTGTTTAGAAACGAAAAATTTAGATTAAAAAAAGATATATTTAATTTGGTGAAAAAAAGAAGAAGATATATTTAGTTTAATTAAAAAATAGGAGCCAAATTTAATGAAGAATAAAAATCTAGTTTCATAATGATACTAGTTTAGGTTAGTTTCTATGTCACTAGAACTTTTTAATAAATAATGTAGTTGTTTATATGCGTAGCTCATTCTTGTTAGTTTTTTTCATAGTATAACATGTTTTTAGTATGGAATAACTAAGTTTTATGCCTTAACCAGAAAAATACATAATTGTACATTTATTGTAAAATAATTTAAATTCCTATTAGCTGGCGCTCCGCACCTTGTGCGGGGATGAATTTTTTTTAGATTTTATGGTAAATTAATGTTTTTGTTCTAAAATTTACACATATATCGATAAAATTTTAAGTTATCATACATAGTCTTAAAGATATTCATATATCTATAGCATTTTTATACGAAAATCTTATGAATCATGTCTATTTCAAAGATAATAGTAACTATCATATTAATGTATGCACATTAATTAGTATAAGTTATGTTATTATGTACACAAGTTTTTGAGAAAATCTTATGTTATTAGTATAAGTTATGTTATTATGCTATTTCAATCATTCATATATCAAGATTGTATGGTTATAGGCATTTTTATACGAAAATCTTATGAATCATGCCTATCATACATTGTATGGTTATTGAGAAAGTTACACAAGTTTACAATTGTTCACACTTTTTCCTTTTAAAAACGGTCCAAAAAATGAAATAATATTACGAAATAAGAAATGAGACACAAAATCACACATGCAAGTAGTTATAGACCATTATTGACTCGGATCTTACACGAAGAAGTAGAAGGAGTAGTCAAGCTTTTGGTCTGTGTTTCCTTTCCAAAGTTAGCCATGGCTACCCAGAAAGAATTCATAGTTAACTCTTTCGATTATTCTCACATGCATTTTAGATTTCGTAATTTATTCAAACTACTTACATTGTAAAGAAGGTAACGATATATAACAAAGTGAAGCGAAACAAAAAATGAAAACCAAAAGAGAGAAGCATACCTTCAGCGAAGCAGATCAATCGACAGACACTTCTCCAAAGGAAGAAGATGAAGAAGATGTTTGACAGATAAATGGTAAAAGTTGAGGAGACATGACGTTTTATATATCTTTAAGTTATACTTTTCAAGTTTTCTTTGTTGAGCTTGGTTTAGTTATGAGTTTGGGCTATATTGTATCTCTACTTTAATGTTGAATCGAATATAAACCCTATGAACTTTTTTATTTGCTACATTCTTTCTTTCTAAGTCCAAAGCATAAGATATTAAATCCACAAACATAGAAAACGTATCATATCTATTGTAATCCGAAATAAGGAGCCACATTTTTGACGAAGAAGAAATGCATGATTTAAAAAAAGAATGATAAAACAAAAACTAACATTAAGTTGCCCATTAGCAAAAGAGAAACAAAAGAATGATAAAACAACTACATATATACAAAAGAGAAACTTTTTAAAATAAGGTCTTACTTGTTTTATTAGCATATAAAACATACCATATCTATTGCAATAAAAAATAAGGAGCCATAGTTCGAAAAAGTAGAAATGCATGAAAAAATGAAGAATGATAAACCAAAACCTCACATTACGTGTAAAGGACCACTTTTTCTATTACTAACTAAGTTATTGATTACTCAATAATGATCTTCATCATCATCAGAGTAAACAATAAAATGTCTTTTCTTTTTTGGTCTTCCATAGTGAACACTTCCGTCATCGTCCGAAGGGTTTAAATTTTTGGTCGGATTCTCTGATAATTTCTGATCCTCAATCATACCAGAAACTACTTGAGAAACCCTATTAACTATTTCTTTTTTTCAACAGTATTAATCGGATGTTCATGTATAGGACACACGTTGAATGATACTTCGTCTACAACATCTGTTAATAGAAAAAAAAACTTCATGTTAATCGCAAATTTAAAATCGTCTATTATTTGCTTAGTTAAAAACACTTTACATTTATAATTATCAACACACACGAGAGTTATTAATCCGATAGTAACAATTAAAAATAGTAAAAAACATTAATCCACATGACCTGATAGTCGTTGTGTTACCGATAGAGAACTTGCTTCTACTTGAGTTCTTCGTGTGGTTCTATTTTAGAAAAAACCGTAAGAAAAAGTAAAAATCATTAGATACTCATGATATATAAAAAAAACCAATGCATATGAGTTGATAGACAAAACCTGTTCTTTTGGTTTTGGAAAGAGTTGATGGACAAAACCTGTCATGAAAAGGTGAAAATGTTAGAATTATATTCCTTTTAGTTGTAAAAATAGAAGTAGATGGAACACAATTTCAATTTTTAAACAAAACATACATTATCGTCTCTAGATAAAACAATGGAAAAATGGATTTGTATGTGCCACCTAAAATTTTATTGCTCTCTACCACTCATTCCACGTAGATTTTGTATTAAATGGAACCAACATACGATAGAGAATCAAACTTTTAATATCGTGTTAGTTAAAAAAGAGCTATATCAATACAAAAGAGTAATAGGTTATAAAAAACCTCAATCAATGATACAATGGTGACATCTTCGACAGTTTAAAGCAATATATATAGTGCTCAAAACTTCTACTCCAAGTCTTTATTATTAATTACATTATATTTGACTTTCCTTGGCTTTAGTTAGCAAGACTCAACGTATATTTTAAAATGAATACAAATTTTAGTTATTTTCTATAAATAATTGAAAGGATAATTTATTTGCTAAATTTTACATCAATTGTGGAATAATTCTTTTCCCATTTCTGATTATCAGTCGTATGATATTTAAAGGTTTCCATATCCATTCATCGAATTAAAAATACATTCCATGTTTATATTTTCTTTTAGAATATAAAACATTTTTAGGTACGCTTATTTCTATAATCAAATAGCCATTATTCATTAAAATATAAATGCAATTGTAGAGTTTCCTTAAAAAAAATCATAAACGAAACTTTAAATAACATTCATAATGTTGTTAAACATATGATTAAACCTTAATTCACATAAAAAAGCATTTATTACATTACCTTATTCCGAACAAAAAAACTTAAAAAAGAAAAAAAATAATTAAAATTCAACAGCCAATAAAAACATTTCGTGTAATGCACGAACTCCTCTATAGACGACACATAAGCAACGACTAATAATCTTACTTCTCTTTTAATATATAGAGAGGATTTTTCATAACTTTGGTTTAGAGTATGATGTAATTAATTATAAGTTTAAACAATCAGAGTACAACTCTCTTCAAGCATGTATAACTAAAAATTTGGATACAACTATGATGTGGTCATTTAGGCCATCTCATACCATAGACAAGTTCAAACTCATAAATAGAAGTGACTTTCAAGGTGTAGGAACCCGATAAAGATGTACTCGCAAAATCATGCCATTACAAGTCCAATCATGTGTGGTCATCAACAAAGAAGCCCACTTATTCTGACATCTTTGGACTTTTCCTAAATCTAGATTATACAAGATCCAATCTCAGACTCGAATGATCCACCCAAGAACACTCAAACACCCCAATTTGGAAAATTTTACGAAATCACTTTAATGCTTTAATCTCGCGCGTGCAATGTACCATATTTGGAGCTTCCAAGTTATAGAGCCAAAGGAAAATATAAGTAGTTGGAGTTTCGACCAATGGATCAGGAGGATCTTTCCAAGGCTTTACTTGCCTAGATTAGGACCTATCATATCATTAATGAAGACCATTGGCTTGAAGATTTTCTAACTTGTCAAGCTTCCATAACTTATCTTAGACGCTGTTCAATCCCAACAATTATATCATCATAAGGCGCTATCACTTGTGATTCTTTGCTTTTATTTTGAGATATTATTTTCTATTTTAAGTCTTTAGACTGTCGGCTATGAGTCTATATAAGCTCAGCCCGTTTGTACTTTTTAATCATGATTTATTTAAGAAAACAGTTTGAGTTCTAAACTCTTGTCCCATTGGGGTTTCAAGTTGTTTTTGTTGTAGCTAAGATTGTGGTGCTGTTCGTTTCTGTATCTGGATGCAGTATCCAGATGCAGTATGTGGATGTTGTATCTGGATGCAATATCCAGATGATGTTCGTTTCTGTTTTCAGTTTTTGCATCTAGATACTAAAAAATTTTTGCGGGGTTTTTTTCCCGGTTTTATGGTTTTTACGGGTTTTTACGGTTTTACGGTTTTACAGTTTTTACGGAATTTTTGCGGTTTTTGCGGTTTCTGCGATTATTACAATTTTACAGTTTTTACGCGTTTTTGCACTTTTTACAGTTTTTGCGATTATTACGAATTTTTCGGGTTTTGCGGTTTTTACGGGTTTTGCGGTTTTACGATTTTTGCGGTTTTTACGGTTTTTTCATTTTTATGATTTTTTTACAGTTTTTACGGCTTTTGAGGTTTTTTGTGGATTTTACTATTTTTACAGTTTTACGGTTTTTGCGGTTTTTACAGGTTTTGCGGTTTTTACGGTTTTTGCGGGTTTTTGCGGTTTTTGTGGGTTTTACGGGTTTTACATTTTTACGGGTTTTTGCGGCTTTTACGGTTTTTACAATTTTTGCGGTTTTTACGGTTTTTACGGTTTTTATGGTTTTTTACAATTTTTACGGTTTTTGCGGGTTTTGCTGTTTTTACAGTTTTGCGGTTTTTACGGTTTTGCGGTTTTTACGGTTTTACGGTTTTTACGGTTTTTGAGGTTTTTACGTTTTTAGCGGTTTTTACGGTTTTTGCGGTTTTTGCGGTTTTTACGTTTTTAGCGGTTTTTACGGGTTTTGCGGTTTTTACAGTATTTACAGCTTTTCGCGGTTTTTGCGGTTTTTACAGGTTTTTAAGGTTTTTGCGGTCTTTGCGGTTTTTACGGCTTTACGGTTTTTGCAGTTTTTGCGGTTTTTACAGTTTTTGCAGTTTTTACGGTTTTTGCGGTTTTTACCGTTTTTACAGTTTTCATGGTTTTTACGGTTTTTTCCGGTTTTTACGATTTTATTTAAGTAGAAAATATTTTGAACATTTACAAGTTGTTGGATGAACAAAACTCATCCAAACTCTACTATTAATATCATCCAAAATATCAAAAAAATTTTGGATGAGTTTTGATTTGCATCCAATTACTTCATCTAGATTATGCTTATAATTTATAGCAAATGAACATCACCCAACATCTGCCTCGAGATGCAGTATCAGGATGAACAAACGAACAACACCTGTGTTGATTTTCCTTCATAGTAAAACAATAGGTTCGATGCCTTTGTGTGGATTACGTAGACATAGGATCTAGATATTCTGAAGCGAGCTTTCACACACTTTCGTGGTGATCCTCACTTCATCTTCTACCTATCATCATTTTGCTTTTAACCTTTGATTTCCCCAGTTTAAGCTTCAAAAATATAACACACTAGAGTTTATATCGTGTGGTACCATAGCTCCAAAAGGCCCATCAAAAAATTACATCAATCCTAGCTTTGTTTATCCCTTTTTATATTGTTTAATTTTCTGTTTTTTTCTTCTTAGTTTTGTTATTTCAAATTCAAAAATCCTCTTAAAATATTTATCGATTATGTTTTCTAGTTGTTTTACAAAGGAAATCCCATTCAAATTTTGTTCCTTTTTCCCGAAGTAGATTTTTGTTTTCTAGAAGATTTAAGACCACAGAAGAATTTTCTTCTTTCAAATTTTGGTTTGATTTTTTCTGAATTTTCCTAATTCAAAACAAAATAAAGAGTCCGTTGAATCGAGATTTTTATTTGCTTTTTTTTTTATATACTGAATCCATTTCCTGTTTTTTAGAGTCGAAATTAATCAAAAAAAACAAAGGGAAAAGTATTTCTTTCTATTCGAGTCTTTTTGGATGTGAGATTTTTAATCAATATTACAAGAGCTTTTTCAGTCCTTATGTAGAGAATCTAGCATATATCATTTTTGTTTTAAATCATTATCTCTCTACCAAATCTAGCAGACAAAAATAAAAAAACATAAAACCAAAGAAGGAAAATAAAGGAATGAAGTTTCGTTCTTGTTATGCTTACTCAACGTGTGGAAAATTTTCCCTTGTGATGCGCTTATGTCTCTTTAACACAACTAGGTGACTCCCGTGCATACGCGCGGTTTTGTTTACTATTTTTTTTGGCAAACATAGTGTTCTAAAAAGTGGTATAGACGGTCCGTCTAGGCGCTGTGCGTCTATAGACCGTAACGATTATCTTGTGACCGTTGCAACTAGGCGTCAATATTTTTAAGCAAGTTTAGACGGGTCTAGACGGATTTAGGCAAATTTAGATGGACCTAGACGGACCTACAAAAATACAAATGAATTAAATTTATTTTCTACATATGACTTAATTATAGATTTTTGTTTCATAAATATATGATTAATAAAGTTTATATGTATAAAATTCATATTTTAGCTAATTTTCATATATAATGTAATATTTTTAAGTTTTCAATAGATATTTGTATTCTAAGACATAATATGAACTATATATTATATCTTGTATTATGTTATATATATATATATATATATATTATGTAAATGTGTAAACCGCCTAAAAATCGTCTACGCTTCGATTATTCTTCTAGGCGCTAAGCATTAGAACACCGTTCGCTTAGTGCTTTCTTAAACATTGAGCTACACATAATGTAATATTTTTAAGTTTTTCAATAAATGTTTATGTTCTAAAACATATATTATGAATTATATATTATATCCTGTAGATGTTAACATCAAGGAGCTATGTGTCTCATATTATATGCATTGCTGGTGAGAACTTAAACAAGAAAAAAAGACATGGAGTAACTGGTAAAACCTAACCATGTCTCTCTTATGCATTGAAGTTACTTTCTTCCTTGGTCGAACTTGTAATGTTTCATAGCCTCAATCTTATCTCAAACCAGCAAGGATCACTATACTAAAATGTGGCAGTAGCCAGTAGAGATTATAACAAGAAGAGTTAGATAGAGAAGTCAAATTTTGTGAAAAAAGAGAGAGGTCAAGTTCTAGTTTAACAACATTTTCCAAGAGTCTCAGACACAACAATATTTCCCAAAGCAAGGTCTAAGAATATTATCATTTTAAAGTTTGAAAAAATTGGTAACATAACCCTATAGTGCCTTCTGAAATGTTACTCATGTTCGTATTAGGTTTATCATGCAGCAACACATAAAGGTCTCTCTTGAATCCATTGAGTAATTTACGCTAGCTCTTTTAGAGAGGTTACATTCTCAAATATTCCATATACCGGTATATGAATAGCACCCAATAAATCAGAAGTAGTGATGAGAACAAGCTATGTGAGCAATCAACAATATATTAAAAATTAGATTGGAAGTTTGCAACATACCGCAATGGGAGACGACGGAGTAAGTTGAGAGCCGCATGGACAATGATGAGATCTTTATTTACATAGAGAAAAACTTGAAATATCTCCAATCTGATGTAAAATGTGGCATTCAGAAGACAAGTCATAGTTAAATATAAGCTAATAGCCTATTACAAAAAATTTAGTAAAATGACGCAAAAAACACAAACTGGAGCAGATTGTTTATTTGTCTCAAACTATATAATAGCCAGTACTAAGAACATATTCTACAATTATCAACATATATATGCTAATCAAGATTTTTTTGGAAAAGACAACGACATCATATACCTGACTAAATTTGCTAACTATGTGAAGACCAACAATGGCTAAACCCAGATCACCTAGAAGCCACTTTCTGACAATGTCTTTTGACCATTGAAACCAAACAACACTATTTGGTAACTTGAAGAACCAGAGAAGAGAAAAGAGATTACCATTACAAGTTTGTGAAACACCAAACAAACAGAAAATCAATATATTCTCTGCTTCTCTCCAAATGGGGCTAAAATCTCAAATACTCTTAAATGTTGAAAATCAGTCTACTATACTCCTCATTAATCTACATACTCCTCTACTCTTAATGAATTAATAGAAATTCGATTTTACCCTTCGATTTTTTAAAAAAATTTCAAATTTCAAATTTCAATTTCGAATTTCAAATTTCAATTTTAAATTTCAAATTAAACTATCGAGGTACAACTGGTCCAATTATACGTAGTTATACTGGGTAAATGGTACAACTTGGTCCAACTCTATGTAATTATACTANGGGTAAATGGTACAACTTGGTCCAACTCTGTGTAATTATATTGGGTTATCCCAAGACAGTTTTACCAAGTTGTACAACATGAATTGTGCAACTTGGTATAATTGTTTGTAAATGGTACAACCAACATGACAGTTATACCGAGTTGTACAATTCATGTTGTACTGAGATTTACAGACAGTTATACCGAGTTGTACAATTCATGTTGTACAACTTGGTAAAACTGTTTCTGAGTTTCGTAGTTATACCCAGAAGAAGAATGATTTGCAGGGAAAATAAGTTTAAACCCAGAAAGTAGCCATGACGAATTTTACTCTCTCTCCATGGAACACAAAGAAATCGATTACCAGAATTAGAAGAGGATTTCAGAAACCCTCAATCGAACCTGAGAAAGAGGAGGAACAAATCCAGAAACACGAAAAAGAGGATTTGAAGAAGAAGACTATAAGAAAAATAACCCCAAAGATGATGAACCCTAAATCCAGAAAAATGAAGAAAAAGAACCCAAAGATGATGAATCGAAATGACAAAGAACCCAGAAGAAACATAAGAAGAAGAAGAAGAATTCATGGATAAAAACCCTAAATTCGAAGAAGAAGAAGAAAAACCAAGAAAGTCTCAGAGGAAGTAGAAGAGAAGAAGCAGAAAGACAAAATGATAATCGAATAATGAAAATTAGTGTGCCGTCTCGTTGATAAAAACAAAGAAGA
>OVAN01007797.1:0-19122 GCA_900406275.1 Anastatica hierochuntica | reverse complement strand
AGATGAAGTGGCGATAGAGTTTACAGAGTAGAGAGTGTTTAGAAAGAGAGAGAATCTTTTCGTTTTAGATAGCGAGAGTTGATAATGACTTTTATAAATTAGGGTTGGTAAATTTCCTTTATATATGGGGGTAGATTCTCAATTGGAGTTACTTTATCCAGACTCCAAAAGAAGTCTGAGAAACCCTAAATCTAATTATTACTACTTACTTACCATCATATTATATATAAAACTTATAAAAAACATCAAACTTGTTGAACATGGTCATGAGCTAACCACTATGTGTAAATTTCACATTATGAAATACAAATTTACAAACTCTATATCTAACCCTACGGATAATAACCTAATATCCAACCTCATATGTTAAACATAGCTCATTCTCTTGTTTTATTGAACACTTTCACAATTCAATATATAACGCAATATGTAGACTATTATATAGTTAGTTAGACTCTACAAGTAAACTCATAACCCCACTCCAACAAATTTCTACCCCACTAACCCTAAACTCTAAACTACATGGGGTTTAGAATTAAATTTACCTTCAACTGTTGAACATGATACTGGTTTATGTTATTTAATCGCTATTTTTATGTATAATTTATGTATTAAACATTTGTATCCATTTAATTTTCTAAATTTTTTAAAATTAAATTTTCTTCTTAAAATTGTTTCAGACTTCTAGGAGAAGTCAGATAAACCCCAAAATCCAGATTTCACGTAGCAGTCTGAGAAACCCCTAAATCTGATATTTGTCACTTATTAGTGACAATATTTGAACAAAACATCTACGAACATCGAATTCGTTAAATATATGCACACTACAACACATATATGCAAATCTTAAATTTCATATATGAATTTCATATACCTTGAATCTAACCCTCAAGTAATTTGTAAATGTTCCATTGTATAACATGTTGTGCAACATGTTTTGGTGTTTAGAACCTAATATACCTTAGATGTTTTTAATTTCATTAAAATATACTAAATTTAATTTCTACACTTCAAAATCGTCTATATTTAAATTTTGAATTTAATAATTTTAGTAAATTAATTTTTTCCAAATTTAAATTTAAATTTACTAATTTAATATTTCTCAGACTTCTCAAGAAGTCTGAAGATGTCTGATTTTTTTGGGGTTTAGAGATATTGTAACTAAACATCATTCAATTTAATTCATTTTTATGAAAACTTAATTTATAAACAAGGAAAGATTCTATATTTAAATTTTTTACATCAAAATTTTGACAAGATATTTATTTTTACTATTTTTATTTACTAATATATTCAGTTTTAGACTTCTCGGAGAAGTTTGAAATATAGAAAAATTTATACTTCATGTAGAGTCGACTATCATACTTCTATAGAAGTCTGATAAAGCACGAAGGTCATAATGGTAATTATTGCTCTCTCTTTTTTGTTCACAAGGGGTTAACTGTAAATTTCCAACCTGATAGAGGTATGCTTGATTTCTTCCAAATGACGGTGTATTTTTGGCTTTAAAATCAAATTTTTGTCTAGAAAAAACAATTTAGCCTAATTTCTAAGCTAGTTCTTCTCCTACTTTTTGGGTAGATCCCAATTGTGAATATGTTTGAACAAAGTGTAGAATTAAATGGAATAGTATGTTGTAAGTTAGATAGAGCGGTAGGAAATGAGGATTGGCATGTTGTATTTGGGCATTCGAAGGTTGAATATTTGGCCAGGATCGGGTCGGACCATCGTCCTATCTTGGTAAAATTTAATTACAAAAATGAGAAGTTTTTCAAGAGCTTCTGTTTCGATAAACGGTGGATAGGAAAGGATGGTTTTTCAGAGGTTGTGGAAGCTGGTTGGAGACGAACCAGGAATTTCAGGGAACCATCTTTTATTGGAAAAATTTAGAATTGCCGGAATTCAATTTCCTGGTGGCGAAAAAATAATGTTCCCTCAGGTAAGGAACATATGGATGCTCTCAAGGTTAAGCTGGAGGAGGCTCAAGAAGATGATATGGTTCCCCAAGAGGTCATCGTGGATATTAAAAAGAAATTGATGGATGCTTACAAAGATGAGGAAATTTACTGGAAGCAAAAAAGTAGAAATCTATAGCTGAAAGAGAGAGATAAGAATACGAAATTTTTCCACGCATCTACAAAACAACGCCGGGCGCGAAATCGAATATCGGGATTGTTTAATTCTCAGGGGGCTTGGGAAGAGACTCCAGAGTGTTTGGAGGATATCGCGATAGAGTATTTTAATGAGTTATTTGAACCTTAGATCACGGGGGAGTTTACTCAGGTTCTCGAAAATGTGCAACCAGTCATAACAGATCGAATGAACCAGATATTGGTTAGGGATGTAACGGAATCGGAGGTGAGGAATGCTCTTTTTGCTATGCCTCCGGAAAAGGCTCCAGGGCCTGACGGGATGACGGCTTTGTTTTTCCAACGGTATTGGGGGATTTTGAGGGAGGATCTCGTTAAATTGGTTAAGGAATTTTTCAGGTTTAAACGTTTTGACTCTCGGTTAAATGAGACAAATATTTGTCTCATACCAAAGAGGGAACAACCTAAGCGAATGACGGATCTTCGACCAATAAGTTTATGTAATGTGGGTTACAAAATCATCTCAAAAATATTGTGCCTCAAATTAAAGAAGTTTTTACCGTCTGTCATCTCTGAGACACAATCGGCTTTTGTGTCAGGAAGGCTAATTACGGATAATATTTTGATTGCTCAGGAGATGTTCCATGGTTTACGAACAAATCAGAAGTGTCGGTATGAGTTCATGGCCATAAAGACGGATATGAGCAATGCCTATGATCGGGTGGAGTGGCCCTTTTTGGAAGCGGTTATGCAGAAGTTAGGCTTTGATCCTGTGTGGATTTCCTGGTTAATGTGGTGTGTACGATCAATGTCTTATAGAGTTCTTTTTAATGGCCGGCCAACGGGGAATATTGTCCCCCAGAGGGGCTTACGGCAGGGAGATCCTTTATCACCGTACCTTTTCATATTGTGCACAGAAGTTCTGATTGCGAATATTAAACGCAAGGAAATGGATAACGCTTTAACTAGAGTAAGAATTGCACAACAGAGCCCAGCGATTTCTCATTTATTATTTGCGGACGACAGTCTATTTTTCTGTAAGGCGGAGGATTCGCAATGCCAAGCCATTTTGGATGTTCTTCAGAAATATGGGGTAGCATCCGGCCAAGTGATAAATTTTGAGAAATCATTCGTTATGTTTGAGCAGAATGTTGCTGAACAGACTAAATCTTTAATGAAGGCCAAATTAGGTATTTCGACGGAAGGGGGCATGGGTAATTATTTGAGAATTCCGGAAAGCTTGGGTGGGCCAAAGAGCCAGATTTTTAATTTTATTAAGGAAAGGTTAGGTGCAAGAGTTAATGGATGGTCTTCTAAGTTTCTATCCAAAGGAGGGAAGGAAATCCTCATTAAATCTGTTACTCTGGCACTCCCTAACTATGTCATGTCATGTTTTAAGCTTCCCCAAGGGTTGATATCACAGTTAACAACTGCGATTGCAAACTTTTGGTGGAGTTCCAATGGATGTAACCGCGGTCTCCATTGGGTTGGATGGGACAATTTATGCATTCCAAAAGAGGCAGGAGGCTTAGGCTTCAGGTCTCTAGAGGATTTTAATACGGTCTTACTGGCCAAGCAATACTGGCGACTAATTCAGTTCCCAGGATCACTGGTGGCTCGGGTATTACGGGGTCGATATTTTAAGAAGGTTCATCCTTTAGATGCTAAAAAGCCGCATTCTCCTTCCTTCGGTTGGAGGAGTATTTTCTCTGCACAAAAACTGTTACAGAAAGGAGTTAGGATAAGGATTGGCTCTGGGATTAATACATCCGTCTGGCATGATCCATGGATACCGGATGAAGTTCCGCGTCCGACGAGAGGCCGAGGTAGTGTTTGGCATCCTCGGTTACAAGTTCAACATTTAATAGATTCTCTCACACGGGAGTGACATTTGCCAATTTTATATGAATTTATGGACCCGACGGATATAGGACTTATACGAGGCATCCAACCAAGTCGGACTATTACTTACGATGGTCTAGTTTGGCATTATTCTAAATCAGGCCAGTATTCGGTTAAATCAGGCTACAAGCTTCTGAATTCGGAGACGATACATAGGGTTAATAATAATGGTTGGGGACCGGGCCTGGAGGCTTTGAAAGCATATCCATGGAAGATGAAATGCCCACTGAAGATTCAGCATTTTCTCTGGCAAATTGTTACTGGTACTTTGGCGGTGACGACTCAGTTGATTGGGCGAGGGGTCCCTTGCGACACTATGTGTAAACGTTGTGGCCTCACTGAGGAGTCTATAAATCATGTTTTCTTTGATTGTGTTGCGCTTGGGAATAGTTGGAATTTTAGCAGACACCCGACAAATCCTGAAAAATTTCCAACACGCTCTTTATTCTCCAATATGGATTATCTTTTTTGGCGTCACCCGCGAAGACGCCAGGAGACCGTTGGTGATCTCTTCCCATGGGTCTTATGGTTTATTTGGAAGGCGACAAACCAAAAGGTTTTTCAAGGTATCCAAGTAGTGACTAAGGAGATACTGAAAAATGCGGAGACTGAAATGTTGGCCTGGGAGGCAGCACAATCCTCTCCTCCAACGGGTGGGGATGGGGAGATTCTGGAGAACCTCTGTCCTTCTGAATTACGGTGTCGTACAGATGGATCGTGAAAACAATCGGACTCTTTTAGTGGATTAGGTTGGGTGTGTCTTGATAGGGAAAATTCGGCAGTCTTACTCGGTGCAAAGTGCCTACGACGAAGTCTCTCTCCATTGCACTCTGAATTGGAAGCGCTTCTGTGGGCCATGTCGAAATTTATAAGGAGGCGTATTGATTGTCCGGTTTTCGAGATCGACAACTCGGAGCTACTTACGATTCTACACGAACCAGAAGATCGGTCAGCTTTCCACAACTACATTCAAGAGTTTCAAAGCCTTCGTGATCAACTTTCTGGCTTCACATTATCAAAAATCTCGCGCGTAGCGAATTCACAAGCAAACAACCTAACTCGAGGATACCGTAGCTTGCATTATGATTATATTTTTGTAGATTCCTCCCCTCCGAATTGGGCAACCAATTTCGGAATGACTTCCTGATTTAGTGGTTGGTTGAAAAAAAAAATGGGATGGTATGTTTTCTATGTATAACTAGTTGGTTTGTCCGCATCGTATGTGGGCATATAGATTTTATAAATAATTAAAATTTTGTAATTTGATAATATAATATTTTATTATTCTAAATTTATGATGTATGATAAATATAAAAATTTATATAATAGCTTACAAACTTGATTTTCAAAACTTTAAATGTATTATTTTTCAAATCAACACATTTTCTTATATGTAGCTTAAAATTGGGTGGCAAATTTTGATGCATTTTGCATACGAATAAAATATTTTATAGTTTTGACATTCGGCCCCGCTATAGAGTATGATACTAATAATATTTTAATCTTAAATCAATCTTTTTAAGACAACAATATTGGTGTTAGTTCATATCTAGTTAGATTTATTATTTTTTATTGAGTTCTTAAAAAATGTAGTTATGTGATTTTTTAAAATTTATTATCTCACCTTTTTCTGTGCGTAAAAATGCTAAAATATAAATTCATTTAATTTAACATGTGTAGCACAAACAAATATTAAATATTAATATTTATACATTTATATACAAATACGATTTTCTTTCTAAAATATTTGTATTTCCTTTTTGAACTAATTCAATTTTCTTTTAAAAATGTTAATTTTAACAATCAATTCATTAAGGATAGCTTTGTAATCAACCACTTCACCTTTTAGTGTAAGCCAAATTCGCTTCTCAAATAATATATAAAAGATGATAATGTTTCCTATTTTATAATGCACTAATATTTATACTATTATTAAATATAAGACTCACAAGCTTATGTAGCGATCATACATAACCCGTTGATGACTTAGCATCGTGTGAGACTTTCTAGGAATTTTGGGAAGAAAAAAACTTATAAAAATCATATGACTCGCGATCTCGTGCATCGATTTTAACGTGACATCTCCAGATTATTTCGTTGTCCTTCTATACTATATTCTGGACAATTTTAACCATACTGAAATCGTTGAAATGTGTCATTATTTTATTTTTTACGTAAGGTTTTTTAAATATCGTATCCCAAACCACAATAAAAGAAACTTAAAACCCTAATTCATATAAGGAATCCAACCTGATATAAAAATATTCGACCTCTAAAAAAGTAATTTATCAAACTCTCTTTTCTTCGAGTTTTCATCGCCACTAAAGCCTCATATAAATATATTAGTGGTTCGTATGTTGTTCATAAGAAGACCTTATAACCCACCAACAACTTAGATAATCTGAAACATCCATGTTCATATAGAATTTTGACAAGTGCTCTGTAACCAGTTTTTTGATTTCTTGTGCTAATGATATTTTCTATTCTTCGTGCCAACATGATCATAATAGAAGATGATATCCCCACTCTCGTCCCTTAGTGTATAGATCACACAACATTCTCGTCCCTTAGTTTATAGATCACACAACACTCTTATCTCCTCCACCACCATACGTTAGAGCCCATTGCTTTTATTTACAACAATATTTATAGCCTTCTAGAACAACTTTAGTACCTTATTTTGCCCAAAATAAACTTACTAGCTTATGTAACCTCCTTTATGCGATCATACTTTGAAAATTTAAAGATAATAAATATTTATGTTGTTACTTAATTATGAGATAACTGTTGGAACTGCTTGCTTTTCACTTAACAAAATTGGAGCCAAAGTCTATTATTTAAATGGTTTTTTCCCTTGGATTTTTGAAATTTGTTTGATCCTTAATTTGAAAGGGCATGTTTTTGTAGTAATTTCTAACCTTGAAACATAAGTATTTATTGATGGTAATCGAGTTTTTCTTATCATTTGTGTATGTAGATCCGTCTGTTAAATGCCAAGAAAACGTTTGAAAAAGATTAACTTGTATTGCAACTACCAGATTTGAAGCATTGTTTATTATTGGAGACTTTAACGAGATCACGAGAAACCATGAAAAACGCGGAGGCAAACGAAGGTCTGAGGCATCGTTCCTCCCCTTCTGAGCAATGGTTCACTATTGCGGAATGCTCGACTTCCCGTATAGTGGGAACCCAATGTCTTGGGTAGGCCGACGCGAAAATGGTATGGTGAAATGCAGGTTGGACAGAACCATGGACAATGAAGATCGGCATAATATCTTTTCCCACACTCATGTCGAGTACCTAAAACAATGGGGCTCCGACCATAAGCCTCTCCTGGAAACTACCCAAAACATACCCCGTCATTTCCAGAGATATTTCATCTTTGAAAAACGATGGATAGATAAGCCAAGACTTCGTGAGGCAGTCTCATAGGGGTGGAGCTCATCTCAGGGAGGAGGGGATGAGTCATTTTCCACCATTATTCAGGGTTGCAGACAGGCAATTGCATAAGGGAACAAAACTACAAAAACAAATTCTGAAAAGAGGATTGTGAATCTTGCGCAACCCGACGAAAACGTTTTTATCGAGACTGTAAGAGATTTTTTAAAAAAACTTAGCAAGGCATACTTTGTGGAGGAGATCTTCTGGAAACTAAAAAATAGAGCAAACTTGTTAAAAGAAGGAGATCAAAACACGAGCTTTTTCCATGCCTCCACGAAACAAAAAAGAGCCCGTAATCGCATCTTGGGATTGATTGACCAGAATGGTGACTGGATAGATAATGATGAAGGCATTGAAAAGGTGGCTATAAAATAATTCAATTACCTCTTGACTTCCTCAAATTTGAGTGATTTTGAGCGGGCACTTCAAGATGTCCCATTGTCAGTTACAAAGGCTATGAATGAACGTTTGACTCGGGAATTCTCAGAAGATGAGATAAAAAAGCTCTCTTTTCCATAAGTTTTGGGAAAGCGTCGGGACCTAACGGAATGACCGCTCTTTTTACCAACGATTTTGGGATATTATAGGCAAAGATTTGATCTACATGGTTAAAGAGTTCTAGAGATCGAGAGTCTTGGAGAAGAAGTTGAATGAGATGAATAGTTGCCTCATCCCTATGAATAATAGTCCAAGAGAAATGTCTGGATACAGATCCATTAGTATGTGCAATGTTAGTTATAAGGTGATATCCAAGGCCCTAAGCTTGAGGCTGAAGAAATTTCTCCCGAAACTAATTTCGGAGACCCAATCAGCTTTTGTGTCTGGGAGACTTATCATGGAAAACATATTGATAGCACAAGAAAAATTTCATGCCCTCCGCTCAAATCCGACAAGCAGGAAGAATTTTATGGCCATTAAAACATATATGAGCAATGCGTATGATAGAGTCGAATGGAACTTCCTAGAAGCATTGATGCTGAAAATGGGCTTTGCCCCTAAATGGGTATGATGGATCATGCAATTCATCTCCTCGGTTTCGTATCAAATCCTCATGAATGGGGAGCCCAAAGGACGAATAACCCCAACAAGGGGCTTACGTCAGGGGGACCCTATCTCCATGTATATATTCATTTGTGTATGGAAGCCCTGATTACACAATTAAGGGATGTTGAATGGTACGAGAGAATTTAAGGCCTTCAGATCTCACGGGTGAGCCCACCTACTTCTCACCTACTTTTTGTTGATGACAACATCTTCTTTTGCAAAGCTGATGTTAGACAAAGTAAAGAGATTATAAAAATTATCCGCCGATATGACGAGGCTTCAGGTCAAAGAATTAATCATTATAAATTATCGGTTATGTTTGGCAATGAGATCCCAACTAACATGAGGTGTGCCATAAAATCAAACCTTGGAATCCACCAGGAGGGGGGGAATCGGGACCTACTTTGGCCTCCCCTAGCAGATTTAAGGATTGAAGGCACAAGTGTTTGCATTTGTGAAATATTGGCTTCAAAGTAGGATCAACTTGTGGTCCGCAAAGTTCCTTTCCAAAGAGGGAAAATAGATCTTAATTAAATATGTGACACAAACACTCCCGACGTATGTTATGTCGTGCTTCCTACTTCCTAAAGCTATTTGCTGAAAACTACGGGGTGCCATTGCCAATTTTTAGTGGAGCTCCAAGGCAGAAAGTCGCGGCATACATTGGTTGTCATGGGATAAATTATGTACACAACTGGTTGAGGGAGTTCAACCTAGCTCTCCTCGCTAAGCAATTGTGGAGGCTGATTAGGTTCCCGAACTCATTACTAGTAGGGTGCTGAGGGGAAGATACTTTAAGTACTGCAACCTCCTGCATGTTCAAAAGTCAAACCGGCACTCCTATGGCTAGATAAGCATAGTGGCAGCAAAAACCCTTCTCCTCTCAAACCTCCGCCAAACCATATGTTCAGGGATGGGTACCAAGGTCTGGAGTGAACCTTAGATATTGGACTTTCCAGCTCGCTCTCCGATGGGTGTTGGGGTGGAGAGAGACCCCCATTTGTATGTCAATGCTTTAATTGACCTAAGATAAAACTTTGGAAGGCTGATCGGCTTCAAGAGCTATTTAGTCAGGAAGACATCCCTATATCCTTGGGATTCGTCCCACTAAAAGATTTACGAGAGATGGGTATAGTTGGATATATATCTTGTCTGACAATTATACTGTTAGATCTAGATACTGGGCCGTGAGAGACCTCTCTCTTCAAGCTTGTGACCATCTTGTTCAGGGACCATCGATGTTTGGCCTTGCGACACAAGCTTGGAAGATTAAAACTACACGAAAGCTTAAACATTTTGTGTGGCAAAGTATAATTGGATGTCTGGCTACATGCCAAAGTTTGTCTTATCGATACACAAGCTCAAAAAAATAATGTACCATATGTGGAGCGGAGGAAGAAACGATTAACCATCTCCTTTTCGAATGCCCTCCAGGCTGCCAGACTTGGGCTCTAGCCCCAATTCCCTCAATCCTATCAATCTTCCCCAAAGCTTCATTATTTAGCAACTTTGAATACATTTTTAGGGACGCAAAGCTCAATGAGGATAGTGAGGAGATTATGCATGTCTTCCACTGGATTCTATGGTTTATATGGAAAGCTAAAAATCGAGTGGTCTTTGAGAATGTGCGGGATTCAGCACAATATATTGTTACCCATGCCATTCACGAAGCGGAGTTGTGGAGACAAGTGAACCAAACCGAAGAGACTCCAGTGGACAGTGGGACGATTAATCCTATCAGTCTTAGACCTCATCTGGACCTGGTTTGTAAAGCTGACGGCTCCTGGTGTGCATCGGTCTCCTGTAGCGGAATCAGATGGGCGGTCTATGAGGGGGACTCCCTCCGACAGTTTGGATCTCGCTGGGAACGGGCTAACCTAACACATCTACACGCTGAGTTAGAGGCACTCATTTGGGCAATGGAATGCTTGGTCTCATCATCATTGACAAACATACCCTTTGCTATGGACTGCATGCAACTTATCGTTATGTTCTCTAACCCGACGGATTGGCTAGCCTTCGCGATGGAGCTAGAAGATTTCAAAGCTCTTCAAGATAATTTCCCATGTTCAATGTTTTTTACATACCTCATATTTTGAATGCCCAAGCTGATACCCTTGCTAAGAGGGCTAGGCTTCGTGGCTACTCCTATTTCTATGTAAGCAATACAGTTTCTTTTCGATGTCTCCTAGCGGGAAGTCTTGTTCTGAACGCTTAATATAATGGGTTTTGATGAAAAAAGGTTGGGATGAAGATTCAAATATGTTCAAGATGAACGAACAGTTGGAAGCATAAGGGAAAATTAATACGGAAGCAGAGACACTTTGGATGATAGATCTGACCATGATGATGTAACAAATATGTTCATACGTGGTGACTTAGATATTTATACCCCTTAGATTCACTTCAAATCAAAGAGATTCAAAAATAATTTAGACAAGATGGGCCTTTGACCAGTTGGGCCCTTGATCAGTTGGGGCCATCAAGGGACCGCATCACGAAGAAGGCTCGAGGAGATTGAAAGCCCGTCACACACTTCAGTCAATGAAGAGAGCACTGAATGCACCTTCATAGAGCATTAAATGCACCCTAGGCACGCGGACATTATTAAATTTGCCAAATTCTTCCACAGAGCATTAAATGCTACTACTTTACGTCTGTCATCGGGTGGACAGCTCAGCGAAGCACTTATGACATAAGATTACTGTAGCAACTTTACTTCCCTATAAATACTGAAGGAAGATCATTAATTAAGATACACAGAAATTGGGAGAGAGAAAAACCTCCCACTAAAATACTTGTAATCTAGAGAGAGATATGACTACGGAGCTTCGCTCTTTAATAAAATAAAAGCTTCGATCCAAGAACTAAGCATTCTTAATAAATTATTTTTCGAGGTTTACTTTATTCTAACAAGATTTTCGATTCTAATCAAGTAGCCACTAAAGGCCACGTCAACTCTTCCTCAGTTGAGTTAACCGCCAAGCATAAAGTCAACAAACCACCCGAAAACCTCAAACGTGGAACCTCGGTTCAACCATTGGCGCTGCCTGTGGGGACGTAGGAGAATCTTGCACGCACAAAGTAACCTCGGCATCATCAATTATGAACGATGATGAATGTACCAACAAAGACCACAACCAAAGGAACGACATCAACTGTTGCCACAAGAAACCAAGTCAAAGCGCTAGTAGCGGTCGGTCCCACCAGTAGCTCGGCAAACCCCCAGCATCGTCACCGATGGTCAAATGGGTGCGATCCCAATGGTCGAAGCTTAAGCTACCTGAAAACACGTAAAGCTCGCCTCCGCCTCTGTAGACATAGGGGCAACACTACTAAAATTAATGAGTCAAGGTGGATGATCTAGCACATCGAACCAATGCTCGATTCAAGGCATTAGCGACGCCGAGCCCTGAGGTCACTCCTCATCCCTAAGAAACGTCTGTCCAACCATTAATTCTAGATAGAGGAGGAGGTTAAGTCGCACTTAACAGTTGTACAACCTCGTTCACGTCTAGTAGGTTACTGTGTTTAGATTGAAACGTCATTTGTATTCCCGTTATTTGTAATTTTGTTATCAATATACGACCTTATCATCTCTTTCCATTTGTCGAACTTACTATTTCTCACATGAGATTGCGACTCCACATATTTATTCTTAAGTTAGGAGGATAACCCTCTGTGAACTTACAATACAATATATAAATATTAATACCAGTTTACAAAAATGAATTTGTGCAAAATGAAAATCTAGAATGAAGCTAATATTAAGAGATGTGGTTAGTGATGAGTTTGTCTTGAAGATATGTTTGGATTAATGAAATATGAGCATCGTGTATCTATGCTATACTTAAATTTGTGGTCGTCAATTCATTTATGATTAATCAAAGATATTAAAAATACGTAGCATTTTTTTCTTTTGTTGGTCAATAAGATTTCATTGAGTTCAATGGGAATAAAATGATTACAAAGTGTGTATTATGGAGTCAAAGCCGCACAAGTCTCAAAAGAAACCAAATACAATGTTATCTCCTAAACAGATTGAACAAGATACACCATTCAGATAAGACAAAGCTAAGTGAAACACATGTCATGAAACGTGTCTTTTAATGAGGTTGAAAAAGCGACTTCCTGCCGTACGAGGCTTCTCCAGAATCAAGGTTTGCCATTGGAGGCTCACCTTCCTTCATGTCATGCCTCCAATTTCCACCTATAACCAAAATTATCCTAGAAATACCTCTATCCTCGCCTCTTTCTACCGTCATCCACCATCGTCGAACATGTAAGAGACGCACACCCCGTCTCTAGAAAACTCCATCAGAAGATCATGCTCCGCCCCAGTAAAAATTGATAAATCTTTATTAGGGCCCAAAATTACTCTCTTTCACCATGGAGGATTAGGTCGGGAAGATGAAGGTTAGAAGTAGAAAATAAACCTTAGAGGGTTGCCATAAAACCAAATCGGAGTAGGATATAAACAAGATGAAACTTTCCCGATTTGAACCAAACTGTAATATTCCAAACCCTATAAAGGGTCAACTCTTTAAATTTTTCCTACACGCTCATTAAGGCCCATTCTTTTCTATAAACCCTAGTTTCCTCCCAGTGTTTCTCTATTTAAAGAGTTGTCACCCTTTCAATTCCTCTCATCACTCAAAATCTAAGCGAAGCTATGCGAAAATAACTTCTTCATCATGAAACCTAACCTTTGTGCTGTCAACCACCGCAAAAACCGTCTGAAATCATCTTGTTCACCACTTTCTCTCTCTGACCGAGCACTATTTTTCCTCGATATATCTTCTCGTAACTCCTATCACAAATCCAAGACCACAAACAAATAGATCTCGTCAAGACGAAACCGCAACCGCCAACCGCGTCTCAATCAGAGTTCGGACGCACCAGAAATCGTCGCCACATCATGCGCCGCCGGTATCCACCACCGCCTGTCGCCGGACCACCGACCGATCACCGCCGAAGCTGCTGCCACCTTGTCGGATTTCTCGCCGCCGATCAGCTTCTCACGTCAAGATGTTAGGCTTTGTTGCTCACTGGATTATCTCTTCTTGTTGGGCCAAATTTGTTAATGGACCAAATCTAGTGAGTTCCTGGGTTAGATATGGATATGGATCCTAGTAAATGGGTGGAAGTTTATGTGGCTGCTTATGTGGTTGGATTTGTTGACTTGGTGAACCGAAATTGATCCACGTGTCGAATTTTTGCTGACTGTGTCAGATAGAGTTGAACAATTTGACTATGTTGATCGATTTGACTAGTTGATCGGATTTGACTGTTGACATTGGATTTGAACGTTCACTTTTCTCGAGCGTTGACTTTCTCGCTGAATTTGACCAATTGACCAGATTTGTCAAGCATGACTCGTGGGCCCACTTTTCTGTTTTAAGTCCAATTTCATCCTTTATGTTGCTATTCTGACTGAGTTTTCGTCTTGATTTTAGATTTAGAGTCTATTTGAGTTTTCGAGACTCAGAAGTCGTTCTTTTTTTCTGATTTGCTAAGGTTAGGAGCTACCGCGTAAATTTTCGTTTACCCTTTGTTTAACTTTCTTTTATCGTTAGAGTAGCATCAGAACATGTGTTGTTTGGTTGTTTGAGTTCGTTTGGAGCCTAGTCGTTTTTTATTGATAAATTGGACTTAGGGTAATAGATGCTATCACAATTGATTGATGTCCATGTTAATTTCTACGAGTGTGTATATATATAGTAGTATTTATGGATAGGCAAACTTGAGCGGGGTACAGACGGAGGATTCTTGTATTACCGGAGTCTGCCTCAGACTTGGGTGGGGCACAGATGGAAGATTTTTGTGGTACTGGAGTCGCGTGCGGGAGGGTGCAGACAACAAGTCAATCAGTTTTCCAAAGCCTTGAGAGCGATAAAGCATCCATGGCAGAGGTGTGTATGGGTACTTATCTCATGTTGATGGATGCCTCTCTTGAGGGTGTCAGCAGTCATTAAAAATGTTTGTGACAATTTTTTGCCTTGTTTGGGTACTTTAAGGGCCATGTTTGATGCTTGTTCTAGGTCTAGTCTGGCGTATTTGTTTGTTGAGCAGGGTTTACGGACTTTCGTGTGCAGCAATGCATCCCATCTTCGAGTGATTTTCCTGTCACTCACCCCTCATTGTCCCTTTTCGTTTCAGGTGAGACAACCGAATAGTCGGATGAGCTGGTCGGTTCTGGTGCTATTTTAGGATTAATAATTTTATTTGATTTTGGTTTTTCAGACATTTAATTTTATCATTAGTTGGTTAGACTTGGTTTATATTATATGTTAGTTTTATTTGGAGATTTTGTATGTTAGACGATAGTTATGAGAATTGCGAGTTATTCCTTTATTATTAAAGTTGCGTGATTGACAAGTTAGGATTAGTAGCACGCCATTTTCGAAAATGGTTGAGACGGGTGTTACATTTTGGTATCAGAGTGAGTTTGTCGCCCCGGTTCTTACCCGAGAGACGGTTAGGAGATCGAGTAGTGATGTAATCAGGTTTTCAACAGCTTTCAAACTTTGAGATTTGGGGAATTTTAAAAATTAAGGCACCCAAACTATTTTAATTGCTCTATGTTCGTTAGTATTTTCTGATCTAAAGTAGAGTGTTACTTAATTGTTCCTTTCTTTTTTGATGACGTCAAGACACAAAGCTATTGTTGCCCGTTCCGAGGCCACTAAAGCTGCAGGCAGAGCTGATGCACGTGAGGTTGTGGATGAGAGATTTCATATAGGAGGAGCTCAGGTTTTTCAACTCATTCCCGAGCAGTTGGATGCCGATGCTATCAATATTGCTCAGGAGACTGCGAGGTAGGCTGTCCAGGAGGTTGTGGGGCATGTTGCTCAAGAAGCTGCTCGAGATTTTACTCATCACACTGCTCCACATGCCCATCAGGGTGCTCCACAGGTTGTACCACATGTTGTACCATAGGTTGTTCCACTGGCTGATTTGGAGGCTCCACAGGTTGTTGCTCTGAGAGCTGGTCAGGCAAGGGATCATACTACATAGCTAGAGGGGCTTAGGCGGCATCGTGAGTTGTATGGGATCTGGTAAGAGGGCATGGTGTTGAGGATGACCGTCGTTGAGCTGGAATGGAGCAGGTTGCACCATGTGTGTTTGAACAAAAGCTTCCGCCGCCACCACCTATTCATCATCGTTATGAACTCACCTATATGCAGCAGATGAGGCAGCTTTCATGGATCTATTGATGTTGTGGAAACTTATAATTGGGGGAGAGAGCTTGATCACAATCTAGAAAACTTGAGTTGTCATGCAGATTTTTGACTTGGTTTAGTTTTCCAGTACTTGAAGGTAGATGCTTAGGTTAGGTGGGATAGAGTGATTGAGTTGATCAATGGGGGTTATGAGCTGCATTATGATGACTTTGAAAGGAATTTCTCCAAGAGATGCTTTCCTCGGAAGGCAATGGATGTGAAAGAGAATGCCTACTTTGATCTTCGCCAGAAAGATATATATGACTATCTGAGAGTAGGAGGTGGAGCTTAACTGTTCGCGCAGGTTTGTTGGGAGACCTTGGGAGATTAGGAGCTGATGAGGAGGTTTACGAATGATTTGCAAGCAGATCTTTGCAATCGCTTCTTGATGAAGGATTGTCACTTTCTGGCTGATTTAATTGAGACGACCGCTACACATGAGAAAATTTTTGTAGAAGAGCAGGAAATTACCAAGGCACTGCAACAGAAGGCAGGAAAGGCTCCAGAGACTTAGAGGAGGACAAGAGAGCAGTCCATATCACCATGTTATTCCCATTGCCAGCGAAACGATTTCGGATAGTGTGTCAGTTGTCAATTATGTGGGCAGCTAGGTCACATCTCGAGGTACTGTCCCTCGAGAGTATCAAAGGTTCAACATATCAGGAAGTTAGGTACACCAGCAACGCCAGAGGCTGCACAGAGAGCTACACAAAGGGTCGCGCCAGGAGCTTGTTACAATTGTGGGTAACAAAGTCACATATCTAGAGATTTTCCGAGACCGAGACCAGAGGTAGTTGCACCAACAACAAAGCATCAAGCCATCGAACCAAGAGTTTACGTAGTCACAGACCAGGTGGGAGTCGAGACGACTTCAAGTATATAACTCACCGCAAATCTTTTTGTGTCCATGCATTAGTATGTTGAGTGTTGTATGTGTTTGTAAGTGTCGCGAGTTTTTTTTGGTGGACGAATACATATGACTGTACTATAATTAGGATGAAGTTAACCCTCACGACGCTCTTAGTGCAAAAGAAACATATTGTGCCTTGACAGCAAAGTGGGATACTTCAAGGCTTGGAAGGAGACCAGCAGAGGAAAAATTATTACCCTAATTCGAGGACTAACTCATTTCAAGTGGGGGAAAATTATAAAATCTCAAACCTTATAAAGGGTAAGCTCTTTTAAATTTTTCCTGCACGCCCATTCTTTTCTATAAACCCTAACTTCCTTTCCACTTCTTCTCTATTTAAACAGTCATCACTTTTTTAATTCCTCTCATAACTCAAAAATCTAAATGAAGCTCTGCCAAAATCACTTCTTAATCACGAAACCTAGCCTTTGTGTTGTCAGCCACCTCAAAAACTATCTGAAATCACCTCGTTCACCACTTTCTCTCTTTGACCGAGCACTATTTTGCCTCTATCTCTCTGCTTGTTGCTCCGAACAAAAATCCAAGACTACTTGCATATAAATCTCGTCTAGGCGAAGCCGGAGCCACTGATCGCATCTCAATCAAAGTCTGGATACACCAGCGATTGTCGCTCAAAATTTCATGTGATTTAAACACGCACCTCACGCGCCGTCGGGACCCATCACCACCTGTCGTCGGACCGCCACTGGAGCCACCACCAGACCGTCGCCGTACCAATGCCAAACCACCGCCAAACCGTCGCCAGACAACCGCCGGACCACCGTCGGAGCCGCCGTCGCCTTGCTGGATTTCTTGCCAACGATCAGCTTCTCAGGTCAGGTTGTTGGACTTTGTTGCTTACTGGGCTATCCATTCCTGTTGAGCTGTTAATGAGCCAAATCTAGTGGGTTTCTGGGTTGGATCCAGGATCTAGATCTGGGTAAACATGTCAAAGCTGATGTGACTGCTGACGTGGTTGTATATAATGACGTGGCGAACTCAAACTGGTACAGGTGTCCAACTTGTCTTAACTATGTCAGACCAAGTTGACAAGTTTGATTAGTTGATCGAATTCGATCATTGACCACATATTTGACCATTGACTTATCCCCAACATTGATTTTTTCGTTGACTTTGATCAGTTGATCATATTTTGGTTGGTTTCACCCGTGGGCCCGCTTTTCGGTTGTAAGGCCAATTTCATCTATTCTGGGGCTATTATGACTGATTTTTCGTCTTGATTTCATATTTGTAATATGATTGAGCATTCGAGACTCATAAGTCGTTTTTTCTTCCGATTTTCTAAGATGAGGAGCTACCGCATAAATCTCCCATTTACCTTTGGTATAACTTTCTTCCATCGTTGGAGTAGCATCAGAACATGTGTTGTTTAGTTGTTTGAGGTCGCTTGGAGTGTAGTCGTTTTTTATTGCGTAACCCGGACTTAGGGTAATAGATGTTATTACAATTGATTGATGCGTATGTTGCTTGCTAGTGATATATAAATATAAATATATATATATATATAAATATATATATATATATATATATATATAGTATGTGCGGATAGGCAGATCTGGACGTGATACAAACGGAGGATTCATGTATTTATCGAAATCTGGTCTTAGATTTGGCCAAGGCACAAACAGAAGATTCATGTGTTACCGAAGTCGCATGCGGTAGGGTGCGGACAATAAATCTATATGTTGTCTAAAGTCGTAAGATCGATAAAGCGTCTACGACGGCGGTGTGTATGAACAATTATCCCATGCTGATGAAAATCTCATTAGAGGGTGTCGAAATTGTCTAAGACCATTATTTGCCTTGATTGAGTACTTAAAATGTCATGTTTACTTCTTGTTCTATGACTATAACCACTACAACTCTCTTTCTTGCCAATCCGTGATAATGATAGCGATCGGTGAATAGGGGAAGGAGAGAGAGATAACGCGTAGCACGTTGAACCAGCAATACAAACCGACAAGAAGTATAAAGTTTTTTTTTTTGGCGTCAAATTGCCAAATTTGCATGTAAAATATAATATAGATAATGGAGCCAAAGAGGGAGACTATGTAGCACGTTTAAATGAAATATTTCATCTGTCGACTTTTTGCATGTAAAATAGTGCGATGATAATTCAGTGTACGATGCCAATATGCAAACTCCATGTGTATCGAGCAGAAGAACGATTACAAAGTACAATGTTGTAAAATGTGCGTCTTGTTCTTTTGCTCAATAATAAAAATACCTCGTAAAATCAACTAACGGAGATTCGATATTAAAATAATTGAGTGAAGAGTTTATTAGAACACTCTTTATAAAAAAATAAGAGAGTTTGTTATGAGTCTCTTTTAAAAAAAAAAAATACAAGCGGTTTACTTTTCCGTTCAGCTAAAGAAGTTTTTCGATCTCTGCTTCCGACGCCGGCGGTTCTTGCCGCCGGGTCGGTTTTTTTATCTGTTTTTTTTGGTTCTTTTCGCTTCTAATCGGTTATATATGGTAGTTTTGTTCT
>OVAN01007796.1:0-19122 GCA_900406275.1 Anastatica hierochuntica | reverse complement strand
TAACACAAACAGACATCAAAACATCATCTAATTCTATGACTATCTACCTATATCAAACATCAAACATCATCAATATGTATACATAAACACAATTATGTTCAATAATCGATGGAAAAATCGAAGTTTACCTTCTGATCTTCGACTCCTAAAAGCAACTAAACAGAGTAGCTCCTCTGTCTTTTTCTTTCTCGCCGATTTGGCTTACATGCAGACCAAAAAATCATCAAATCAGTTATTAGGGTTTCAAATCATCAAATCGTTAGGGTTCATATTAGGGTTTCAAATCGCGGATAGAGGAAGAAGACGATAGATGAAGAACATAAGATGAATTAGGAAGAAAAGAAGACGATTGTGGAAGAGATTACGGATCGAGATCGGAGAAGAGGCGAAGAAGAAGATAAGATCTTCTCTGTTCATGTTGATTTTGGCTTGATTTTAATCGGAGAAATTGTTTCGTTGTCGCCAAAGCGAGAGAGAGAAACGCAAGAGGCGACGAGAAGAGTCGACTCTTGGCTTAGGGTTCCAAGAGTCGGTTCTTACCATTTTTTTAATTACAAAATGGGCTAAGAGCCCACCTTAAGGCCCCCCGATAATCATGCTCTTAGTATTTTTTTAAGAACCCCCAAGGGGTTTCTCCATTAAACATGCTCTAATACTTATCGTACATGTAATTTAATATTAAATAATATTTTCAGTTGTTATATAAAAATCAATATTATTGACAATATCTTTTCATATGATATTATATAAGATATCATAAAAGATACAAAAATTAATACAAAGACGAATCTATTCTATTAAAACAATGTTCTACTTTTCATCTATTTAAAATAGTTTTTTTTTGTCGACAACTTTAAAACTAAAAAGGTTCGGAAATCCAAACCGGTGGCGCAGAATTTACATAACACATATCATGCGGTAGCTGTCTAACATTACGTGCTAACCTATCCACTTTTATGTTAAAACTGTGTGGTATCAATGAAAGAGAAAATAAAACAAAGTGTTGGCCAGTCATGTGGGGAAGCCACCATCTTCACCAGCTCAGTGCTATCTGTTTTAAAAGCCACAGACTTCTTGTATTGAGATATCATACATTGCATCGCCCAGATAAGTGCCTCTACCTCAACATGCAATGGAGAGAGGCTTCGTCAGACATTCTTAGCCCCCTTCCATACTTCAACACACCCTCCTTGAGAACATAGCCACCCCATGCCTGTAAAGACATCTTCGTCCTTCCATGAGCCATCAACAAAATACTTGCATTCAGAAAATTGTGTACCATCGCTTCCGATGAAGCTAGATCTGAAACCTCCTCCAAACGAGTTGTCTCCCATAGCGTCGCTTTCGCTCTGCTACTGCTAATATTTCTTGTGCATCCAATTTCTGATTATTAAAAACTTTGTCATTTCTTGCCTTCTAGATGTACCAAAGAATCCATGGGTAGCTCAGTGTTTGGTCCATCAACGAGGAACGCCAAAAAAATAATCCAAGTTTGTATAAACTGAAGATTGTGGGAAAATTTCCAATGGGGAAGACATTTTTGAAAGAGCCCAAATCTGTGTCGATGCAGGGTACTCAAAGAAAACATGATTCATCATTTCTGTACTTGCCCCAAAACATATACAAGACGGATCACATGTGATACCACGCCTCTTTAGATTTCCATTCATGAAATATTCCCCGTAAGAATCTGCCATATGAAATGTTTTAATTTGGGTGGGCATTGTAGACCCCACAAATGGTTATAAAGTGGTTCAAACCCTGGTCCATATACACATGTGTCACCATTTCGTGTAGACACCCCTCGCACCACCCTATATTCTGATTTAACCGTGTATTTACTGGATTTAATATAATGTTAACCCAAATAATCTTGTTTGAAAGTTTGACTTACCGATAACTTGTAATAATCTCAACATCAGATGGAACAATGATTGCCTTGAGCAGTGGGATGTTCCATGAATTCGTCAACAGGTTAATAGGTTGATCGACCGTGATATTTGGAAATTGTTGTCCCAGAAAAATAGCTGGCCTTGGGGTAGGAGATGGGATCCAAGGATCTTCCCATACTGAAATAGAATGACCGGAACCCATTCATTTGATAAGCCATTTGTTTACCAGAGGTCTCGCTGAAATTATGCTCCTCCAACCATATGATGGAGAATAACACTTGATCGGAACCAAAAGCGACGTTTTATGGTAATACCGACCTTTAAATACTCGCGCGAAAAGTGAATTTGGTGCAATTATAAGCCTCCAAAGTTGTTTTTCCAAGAGAGCTGTATTAGAATCATCGATTACTCCAAAACCAATACCCCCTTCACACTTTGGTTTTCACATCTTATACCAAGCCATCCAATTTAACCCTCTTTGTTGACCACTAGAACTCCAGCAGAAATTTGCAATCGCACTAGTAAACTTTGTGGTTATAGCCTTAGGTAACCTGAAACAAGACATCACATATGTAGGTAATGCCGCTGCGACCGACTTAATTGGCACTTCTTTTCCTTCCCTTAAAAAAAAATTTTGAAGTCCACCCATTAATTCTATTTTGCAAACATTCACGAACAAAGGAAAAATTTGCGTTTTTGCCCCTCCCAAACTTTCCGGAAGACCCAGATAAGAGCCCATACAACCTAGCTTTGTGATACCTAATAGTAATTTCATCTCCGCCTGCACATCACCATGAACCAAATGCCCGAACTGTAAAGAAGATTTCGTGAAATTAATTTGTTGACCCGATACTATCTCATACTGCTGTAAGATTCGTAAAACTTTCGCACCCTCTCCTCTTGTCGCTTTAGAGAAAAAGGCCAATCTATGATCCGACTCGATCATAGCTAAATACTCAACATAAGTGAATGAGAAGATTGTGTGCCAATCTTCATTAGCCTAAGCTCTATCTAGGCGACAACGTACCAATTTTTTATGCCTCCATCCTCACCAAGATAACAAATTTCCAAAACTTGGGAATTCCAATAAACCACAATTGGTAATCATATTACTAAAAAGAACGAAAGTTGAAGCACTCCGTAATTTTCCACCACGCTTCTCATGGTTACTCATTATCTCATTCAAATCACCAATAATAAACCAAGGGTCGGATCTTGTGATGCCATAACGTGTTAATCGTACCCACACTTGCTCGCTTTTGTTTATAACCGGATCCTCGTAAACAAAAGAAAGAAACACTTGTTTACCATTCATCTTAGCTTCGATATCAATTATTCGATTACTAACAAACAATATGTGAACCTCATAATCTTAATTATAAAATAAAGAAAGACCACCACTTGTGTCACTTGGGTCTTCCGTTACAATATGTTGATGACCAAAGTGAAATTGAAATTGTTGCATAAAATAAAAATATTGCTTCGTTTCTGAAAGAAAAAGAAACTTTGTTTTATATTTCTTCCATAACTCCCGCAAATAACTTATTGTCAAAGTATTACATAACCCTTGAAAATTCCAACTAAGAATCCTCATTTATCAGAAAATAGTTTTGAAGTTCCCGGTTTACCCATACCACCTTTGGTATTTGCTGGGTAAAGCCCCTCTCCGATGCGAACAAAGGTCTTTGATGTTGCCTTTTTCCATGGCAAAGTAAGAATTTGAACGTTTCGCTTCTTCAAGCTGGCTCCCGGATGAAAAGTCGTAACTCCAACTGTCTTCTTCTTTGATCCACCAAGTGGAACCAGCTTAACCGATGTCATCTCCATAACCGTACCATCCCCAACAGTCTTTTGCTTCCCATCATTGTCACCATCATATGTGACCATCACCTCTTCCATATCAACGTCCTCCTCAACCTGTAACTATTTCTCCTCATGCACGAGCTCAACATCCTGAACATAATCCCCTTGGTCAACCAAAACCTGCCCCTCCTCCATCTCGTCCTTTTCCCCTCCACCCATCTCCACCTTCTCTTGGACCTCCTCCAAATTCTCTTCTTCCATTCTGTTAGCACCACCAACAATCTTTACCTCTCCACTGTTATCCCCACCATCATTCCCCACTAGACTCTCATCAACTTTTCCTTCTCCGCCTCAAAAACAAGAACTTTACACACTCGTGTACTAGTTTCGACGCCGGTTTTTCCTCGCCTTCAACCAGTTCATTCCCAAGACCATGTTTAGCCTTTCTCCATCCCATCGGAGTTGCCGATAAAACCGCCAGTGGATGTCTAAATCCTCTCGATGTACTAGCACCTCCATACCGGTCTGCCTTGTTCTTGAAACCTCTCCCATCATGCCCATATCGAATCTTCACCTTATCCAACTTGTGCATTATTTCTTTTCCTTTCTCATGCTGTAAATCCACACCAACACCAGACTCCTTGTTATCATCATGAATAACAACTCCTTTGTAACTCATAGCCCTTGAGTCCGGTTCCGAGTCACCATGAAAGCCCGAGCCGCGGTGGCTGTCTCCCTTGTTGGCCCTAGGAACATCCATCTCTGGACAGACATTGAAGTCGTGGCACAAACTAAAGCAACGAGAGAAATAACCATGCAAGCGTTCGTACCTAAGTGTAACCATAGTCTCTTGCCCATCATGAAACTGAAGCGATGTCTCAAAACACAACGACTTGAAACCATCCACCACTACTTGGACTCGACCATTATCCAAATCAATCTTCTTAACCTCTCCCAACGTCGAGCCTATTGAGTTGAATGTTGGAGCATCCCAAAAGTGTAGTGGCACACCCATAGGTCGATTCCAAAACTTTACAGCCGATTGATAGCTTTCATCCACTACTGGTTCCCATCGAACTAAAGATAACATCCATCGATCGAAGTGAAAAGGCTCCATTGCCAAAACCGCATTGATATCCTCTTCGCAATCAAAATCAAACTGAAAACGACCCATTCCGAGATCAGCCCAACAACTCTTTCTTCCACATTTCAAATGCGAGGTAGCATAGAAATAAGATTCCCCATGTCTTGTGTCTTCGGGTTCAAACACCGCCTGATCAGAGTTCTTGAGTATCCCTGAATGAGAGCAGCGTTGTCAAAGTGAGGAACTTTGATCCGCAACTTTGTCCCATTTGATCCACCATCGCACTCTGAGACATTCTCTCACTCGCACGAACCAAAATCAGTAAGAAACAAGAGAAGAAGATTTTAGAAGCACCACCACTCTGAATACACAATAAAGAGAACGATGATAATATGAAAACCAACCCTTCACCAATCTGACGATATATACCCAATTGCCTTAGTAGCCATCCTGGAATTTCCATAAGTGACTGATTGTATAAATCAAAAAAGATTGATTCTCTGAAAACTTTCCATAATTCTCATTAGATCACACCAGCTATTATCTTTTAAATCATGTTGATTGTGTCTGATTACAATCAAGTCTCCTCTTACCAAAAGTGACACCAGATCCTTAAACTTCCTCTGAATAATTGAACTCCTCCATCTGCCAAGCAAAGCCACGACCCTAACAAATTCAATCACTCCCCTGAATCTCGCCACCAACAAGTTCATAACCATTTCCTCTACTAAAACCACACAAAACAAACTCCTAATCCATCAACACCATCTGCTCTTTTGATTTGATGTTGTTGAAGCGAGAAAAAAAAAACCCAACCACTCCAACAACCGAAACACTCGATCAATCCTCACCTCATTCCCCATATCTTCCCCTGTCATGAATGAGATATACCGCCCAAAATTTCTTACCACATATAATAAAGATCTCCCCGATTCAGAACCAAGCATCAACCCTAACCATCGTGACCCCGTAATCTAATCTTTTAAACCTTTTTTCCAAAAAAATATGACCCAAACCAATAACACCAGAGTAGATCTGATCAACGCCTGCGCCATACACTAAACCCCGATCCAAACAGAGACCATTACCACCTCCAGGAACCGATGAGCAACCAAAAGAACCCATAATGGAGACAATAGATCTCTGAACTACCACCAAGACCACCGATCAGAACTCATCTGCCAGCAAAATCCTAGTCGTAACCCTAGATTCCTATCACCATCGTCATCGCCGTTACAGAGCTTCGAGAGAAAGCGTTTTATCTTTTGTTTTCAAAAACAAATCTCAAAAATTGGTTTATTGGAAATCCCGAGTTTTGAGAATTTGTTATCTTGGCGAGGATGAAGGCATAAAAATTGGTACATTGTCGCCTAGATAGGGCTTTGGCTAATGAAGATTGGCACACGATCTTCTCATTCTCTTATGTTGAGTATTTAGCTATGATCGGGTCGGATCATAGACCTATTTTAGCAACGATTGAGGAAAAATACCAAAAGGTAGGAAGCAATTTAGGTTCGATAAGAGATGGATTGAGTGACAGGGATTGATGGAGGCTATTGACGCGGGTTGGAGGGGTAATCCGAACCAGGTCGATTTTCTTGGCAAGATTAGTAATTGCAGGAGAGAGATATCTCGTTGGAGGAAAAGAAATTAAACGGAGAGCAAGGATAAGATATAAAAGTTAAAATTAGAGCTTGAGAGATCTCAAAATGATGATCAATGTCCTCAGGAAACAGTGCTAGAGCTTACTTTGAAACTTAAGGAGGCTTATAAGGATGAGAAGTTGTATTGACAACAAAAAAGTTATAATATGTGGCTTCGGGAGGGAGACTATAATTCAGCTTTTTTTCATTTGTAGACGAAGCAGAGACATGCTATAAATTGAATAGCTAGTCTACATGATCCGAGGGGGGTATGGCTTATTAAAGATTCTGATGTGAGAGGTGTAGTGGTTGACTATTTTGATGATATTTTTACTTCGACTAATCCATCAGAGTTTGAGGACTTTCTTGCTGAGATAACACCAATGGTTACCTCTCAATTTAACAATATTCTCATAAGCTCTACTACGGAGGCTGAGGTTCGGAAGGCAATTTTTATGATGAATCCTGAGAAGGCTCCATGACCTTATGGTATGACGGCTCTATTTTTTCAAAAATCTTGGCTTATAGTAAAATCGGATGTGGTGGTACTGGTGAATAACTTTTTCCAAAATGGCTATTTTTAGGAGGGCTTAAATATGACAAATATTTGTTTAATTCCAAAAACAGAATGCCAAACACGGATGATCGAATTTCGTTCAATAAGTTTATGTAATGACAGATACAAAATAATATCAAAAATTTTGTGTAATAGGCTAAAAAAGGTGTTACCAAAGCTGATTTCAGAGACTCAGTCTGCATTTGTTCCTGGATTTCTGATATCAGATTATATTTTAATTGCGCAGGAGATGTTCCATGGTTTACGGACAAATCAGTCTTGTAAAGGAAAATTTATGGCCATAAAAACGGACATGAGCAAAGCATATGATCGAGTGGAGTGGCCTTTTATCGAACATCTCTTACGAAAATTAGGTTTTGCAGAAAAATGAATTGAGTGGGTGATGTGGTGTATACAATCCATACGATATCATGTTCTTATCAAAGGTCGACCGCAGGGGATGATCAAACCAAATCGCGGTCTTTCCCAGGGTGATCCTCTTTCGCCGTATTTGTTTATTTTATGCACAAAGACTTTAATAGCAAATTTTAAAAAGGCAGAGAGGGAAAATAAAATTACAGGGTTAAAAGTAGCCAGAGCATGTCCTCTGATCTTGAATTTATTATTTGCGGATGATACCATTTTCTGTAAAGTGACAAGAGGAGAGGGTGCAAAAGTTTTACCAATCTTACGACAGTATGAGAAAGTATCGGATCAACAAATTAATTTCTCGAAATCTTCTATACAATTCAGGCATTTGGTTCCTGGTGATGTGCAGGCGGAGATAAAATTACTATTAGGTATCACAAAGTTGGGTGATATGAGCTCTTATCTGGGTCTTCCAGAAAGTTTGGGAGGGGCAAAAACGCAAATTGTTTCCTTTGTTCGTGAACGTTGGTGGACTTCCAAATTTTTGCCTAAGGTGGAAAAGAAGTGCTAATTAAGGCGGTCGCAGTGACATTACCTACATATGTGATGTCTTGTTTCAGGTTGCCTAAGGCTATAACCAAAAAGCTTACTAGTGCGATCGCAAATTTCTGGTGGAGTTCTAGTGGTCAACAAATAGGGTTACATTGGATGGCTTGGGATAAGATGTGCAAACCAAAGTGTGAAGGGGTATTGGTTTTCGAGTAATCGATGATTTTAATACAACTCTCTTGGCAAAACAACGTTGGAGGCTTATAACTGCAACAAATTCACTTTTAGCGCGAGTTTTTAAAGGTGGGTATTACCGTAAAACGTCGCCTTTGGTTCCGATCAAGTGTTATTCTCCATCATATGGTTGGAGGAGCATGATTTCAGCGAGACCTCTGGTAAACAAAGGGCTTATTAAACGAGTGGGTTCCGGTCATTCTATTTCAGTATGAGAAGATCCCTGGATCCTATCTCCTACCCCGAGGCCAGCTACTTGTCTGGGAAAACAATGTCTAAATACCACGGTTGATCAATAGATTAACCTGTTGACCAATTCATGGAACATCCCAATGCTCAAGGCAATCATTGTTCCATATGATGTTGAGATTATTACAAGTTTACCGGTAAGTCAAACTTTCAAACCAGATTGTTTGGGTTGGCATTATACTAAATCCGGTCAATACACGGTTAAATCGAGATATAGGGTAGGGCGAGGGGTGTCTACACGACATGGTGACACATGTACATATGGACCAGGGTTCGAACCACTTTATAACCATTTTTGGGGTCTACAATGCCCACCCAAATTAAAACATTTCATATGGCAGATTCTTACGGGGAATATTTCAGTGAATGGGAATCTAAAGAGGCGTGGTATCACATGTGATCCATCTTGTATACGCTTTGGGGCAAGTACATCAATGGTGAATCATGTTTTCTTCGAATGCCCTCTGTCGACACAGATTTGGGCTCTTTCAAATATCCCTTCCGCAATGGAAATTTTCCCAAAATCTTCAGTTTATACAAAATTGGATTATTTATTGTGGCGTTCCCCGTTGGAGGGCCAAACACTGAGCTACCCATGGATTCTTTGGTACATCTAGAAGGCAAGAAATGACAAAGTTTTTAATAATCAGAAATTGGATGCACAAGAAATATTAGCAGTAGCAGAGCGGGAAGCGACGTTATGGGAGACAGCTCGTTTGGAGGAGGTTTTGAATCCATCTTCATCGGAAACGATGTCATGTACACAGTCTATGGAGGGTACCCAATTTTCTGAATGCATGTGTTTTGTTGATGGCTCATGGAAGGACGGAGTTGTCTTTACAGGCATGGGGTGGCTATGTTCTCAAGGAGGGTGAGTTGAAGTATGGATGGGGGCCAAGAATGTCCGACGAAGCCTCTCTCCATTGCATGCTGAGGTAGAGGCACTTATCTGGGTGATGCAATGTATGATATCTCAACACAAGAAGTTTATGGCTTTTGAAACACATAGCACCGAGCTGGTGAAGATGGTGGCTTCTCCACATGATTGACCAGCATTTCAGATCTATCTAGAAGAAATTGAGAAGAGTAAAGGGAGTTTTGTTTTCTTTTCTCTTTCATTTATACCACGCAGTTTTAATACAAAAGTGGATAGGTTAGCACGTAGTGTTAAACAGCTACCGCATGATATGTGTTATGTAAGTTATGCGCCACCGGTTTGGATTTCCGAACCATTTTAGTTTTAAAGTTGTCGACAAAAAAAGAAGAAAATTTAATGTATATTTTTTATTTTGTTGCATTTCATATATTTCCATACATATTCAAATGAATCCTCTATCAACTGACGCATGCACACAATTGTTACCTTTGTGATGGAACAATTAAACTAAACTTTTATGCGTCCAATATTGGCTCTAACATGAATTTCCTCATACATGCCTTCGTCAAAACCAACATACTCACTGATTGACTCCGTATCGAACCTAAGAATTAGGGTTAGGGATTCGTTTTGTAACACATGTTAAAAGAAGAAATCATATTTTTATTGAATTTTTGTTGAGATAATCACAAAATATGTCTGCCAACTACAACTTGGACTAGCTTAACGATTTGTATCGGAAAAATGAAGAAAAAACCTCCCTTATCCATTCATCCTTCTTCTCATCCCTTTTATAAAATCCTTATTTTCTCGGACGTTACATTTCAAAATAGACTAGAACCATGTACTGTTATGCCCGTACCAAGTAGAACATCCAAATTGTTATTATTCTCCTCGTGTAAATATGCCTCTTCACAATCAATGGAGATATAAAATGATGTGTTTTTCTACTCTCTAACATAATACCACTTGTTGTTTCATAATTGATCCCCTTACTTCGTAGTTGCAGGCAAAGAAATTCCCAAAAAAGAATTCATGGATAATTCCATTAAAGCATGTTGATAATCAGTGACCTCTACTTCTTCATAGAGTTGATTCTATGTAAGAACCTCAACTTCTAGCCCATTCAGCACTGTTAAGACTTATAAAAGTTGATTTGGACAAACATGGCCTCTAAAATATTTTCCATCATTATAGCCACCATTTCTCTCTCAAAAGAGCGATTAGGGTTAATCCCATTTCTTTCATCAGCCGTCGTTACCAATCTTGGTGACGGAAACCCCTCGTCCACCGCAATGGAAAAGAAAAAGACCACACCACCTAGGAAAACCCTCCCAAATCACCATCATCCACCACCAAAGAAAACTCTCCCTCAGGAAAACACCCTCCTCTGCCCCCCCCTCTGACCCTGCTTCCTCTGTTTTCGGGGAGACCGAATCGGTCCCTACTGAACCTGCAGAGAAATTGGACCCTAGGATGGGTTCTAACCCATCTTAGAACCCTTCGTCTGATTTGAATCTGAAAGAGCCAAAGGACCATGTGATGAGTCCTACAGCTGAGATTCCTGGCTCTATAGCGCCTACTTCATTACCAGTGGTAGAAAATGAGATTTCTCATAAGCAAACTTGGAAAGATCTCTTCGCCGGAAAGTCGAAACCGATATCAAAGAAAGGAGAGGGTTTTGTACTCGATTCAGGTGAATTGGGTTTTTGTATCCCTAACAAGGTGATTAAAAGAAACAATGATAGATGGGAACCTTTCATTGTGGGTCAATTCCACGACAACCTGCCTCCAAAGGGAGTCCTGCTTACGATTCTCAACAAAATATGGAGTCATCGATACAAGGATATCACTGTGTCCAGATTGGGACAAGAATAGCCCTAATCTGGATCCCCTCTAAAGAGACAAGAGAAAGGGTTTTGGCGCAAAAGGTTTGGCACATAGAAGGCCAAACCATGTTTGTTGCAGATTGGACTCCGGGACTTATTCCAGTGATGCCTGAACTCACGAAGGTTCCAATTTGGATTGAACTTAGAGGAGTGCCTCCTCATTTCTTCTTGGAAGATGCCCTGGAGAGAGAGCGGTTAGTCTGATCGGACATTTAGTAAGTCTCCACCCGTCAACAACAAATCTCACTAACGTAGAGGTTGCCAAAGTCTTCACTCAGGTGAACCCCCTGAAACCAATCCCAGAAACGATCAATGTCCAGTTTGAGTTAGGGGAAATCCAAAGAGTTTTGGTCTCATGCCTGTGGCTCCCTCCCACCTGCAACCATTGTCAAGCGGTAGGACGCACCGTGAAGATGCCCGGAAGCACCTATACTTTTCCATGAATGCAATCCAACAATCCATTCTCCTGTCGATTGTCCTAAACCAAAGAAGAAGTTAATTGACAAAAGAGAAGAAGTCAAAAAGGAAAGAAGGAAAAATTCTTCTCGTAGAAGGAAAGAGAGAGCAAAACAAGTGTGACAAGAGAAAAAGCATGAAAATATAAACCATCTATCCAAACAAGAAATAACAGCTGGGGGATTGGTGATTGAAATTGGTCGGAAGGATAAAGCTCCTGGCTCACCAAAGAAACTTTTGGAATCATCAGACAATATCCCAACCTCTTCAACCTCCTCTTTGGAACATGAATCCTTAGAGGAATCCTCTTCAGATTTGCCGACTGAAGATGGTGATAATCCACAGGAAATTCTCCATTTTTTAAAGTTGTTTCAAGGAAGAAGAAGAAGAAGGAAGAGAGAGTTGCATTAAGGGCAAGCTCCAAACCCAAAAACATGTATAATATGTCGAAGGTAGACTTTTTTGGCTGGAAAGTGAGGGGATTTAACCACAGTACAAAGCAGAGTATGTTTAGGAAATGGCTTCGGCAGTCCAAGCCATCATTTAGTAGTATCCTAGAAACAAGAGTAAAGGTGCATAATGCACAAAGCTATGTTCACACCACTTTCAGAGATTGGAATTTTGCAGCCAACTATGAATTTGCCCAACTTGTAAGGATCTGGATTGTCTAGGAGAAGAATGTAAAGCTGGTCATTTTCTCAAAGTCAAGGCAAATGGTGACAAGTTTTGTCCAGCTCCCACACCTGAGAGAAGATATGGTTGTGTCTTTTATCTATGTAGAAAATTGTAAGTACTAGGGAAGGCTGCTTTGGACTGAAATCAAGCATCTTGCAGGGGATCCTTCTGTAACTAGTAAACTATGGGCCTTACTAGGCGACTTCAACCATACCCTAAACCCTTCGGAACATTCACCAGGTGGTACAAGAGTTCCAAAGGGCATGAGAGATTTCAGAGAATGCATTGAATATGCTGAGCTCCAAGACCTCACATTTTGAGGTAACTCGTTGACGTGGTGGAACAAATAGGATCATAATCCAATTGCAAAGAAACTTGATAGGGTGATTGTCAATGATCAGTGGAGACAAAATTTTCCTATGGCTTACTCACACTTTGTTGAACCAGACTTTTCAGACCATAGTCCAACTCCGGTTGTGTTGGGAAAAATTGAAAAGGTGACACGACATTTCATGGTCTCCCATTTTCTCCTCAGCCACCCATAATTCCTCCCAAGATTTGTTGATCGCTGACATCTCCTTGAAAGAAATGGAACTGCACAATTCACTCTTTCAATAAAGCTCAAGTGTCTTAAAGGAGTGATGAAGAGTATAAGCAAGGAACATTTCTCGAATTTGTAAAATAGAGTAACAGAAGCTCATTAAGTGCTAGAACAATCTTCTCTCTCAGGCTTCAACTTAAAATACAAAAATCAAAAGGAAGCACATGCTAAGTGGCTATCTCCTAGTGTCGCAGAGGAGAAATTTCTGAAACAAAGAGCGAGAATAAAATGGATCAAAGAGGGAGATGGGTACACATCTTACTTTCATAAAGTAGTTAATGCAAGAAGAGCCGTGAATCAAATTTTCTACCTGGTTGATGCGTCGGGTGACAAGATTGAAAGAAGAGAAGGGATTAAGGAAGAATGTATTTCATACTTCAAAGAACTGTTGGGAAATCTGTCGACAGATCTATCCCAAGAAAGCCTACTAAGCATTCGAGAATGTACTCACTTTCGTTGTGACAGGGAATCAGCAGAAAGATTATAGGTAGATGTTACGACCTTGGAGATCAAAAGGGAATTTATGAAAATGGAGAGGAATAAATCACTGGGGCCAGATGGGTATACGGGAGAGTTCTACAAGGCAACGTGGGAGATTATAGTTCATGATGTGACAAAGGCAGTCAAGGAATTTTTCACAACAGGGAAGGTTCTTAAGCAATGAAACAATACTGCCATATCTACAATCCCCAAAGCTTTAGGAGCTAACGAGTTACAAAACTTCAGACCCATCTCATTGTGTAGTGTGCTCTATAAGGTTATTTCAAAGATCCTGACACGAAGACTCCAGCATCTTCTGCCAAATATGGTTTCAAATAATCAGTCAGCCTTGGTAAAAGGAAGACTTCTTGTGGAAAATGTGCTCTTAGCCACAAAATTATCCAAGGATTTGGGAGAAAAGACATCTTATCGAGGGGGCTGCTAATGGTAGATTTGAGGAAAGAATTTGACAGTTTGCATTGGCAGTTTATTCTGGAAATCGTAAGGGCCGCAGATTTGCCACAAAGTTCATTGAGTGGATTCAACAATGCATCACCACCACTTCTTTCTCGGGTCACAGTAAATGGAGAGCTCTCAAGCTATTTCAGGGGTACTAAAGGGTTGAGACAAGGAGATCTATTGTCTCCAACTTTGTTTGTAATTGCAATGGAAGTTTTCTCAAACCTGCTAAAGAAGAAATACGAAGAGGGATCCATTGGATATCACCCCTAGGAATGAATCCAAAAGTTCACAATATGGCTTTTGTAGACAATCTGATGGTTTTCTTAGACTGCAGAAGGGACTCCTTGCAAAGCATAGTTAATGTGCTCGAAGAATTCAAACTAATGTCAGGTTTGGGAATGAACGTCGACAAATCCCTTCTATGTATAGCCTAAGTTGGTGATGAGGAAATTGAGGATATACAACAGCTTGGTTTTAAGATTGGGATAAGGCCAGTTCATTATCTTGACTTCCTCTTCTCCACAGGAAGCTTCGTAAACAAAATTTTGGCCCTCTAGTAGACAAAGTTGAAGCTAAAAACTCACTAATTGGACCACCTGGTTTCTCTCTTTCTCAGACAAACTACAACTTGTCTCCTCTGTCATCTACAGTCTCATCAACTTTTGGTGCTCCACATTTATTCTCCCCAAGGGCTGTCTGAAACTTATTGAAAGTTATGTACACGGTTCTTCTGGTCAGGTGACATCACAAAGCGAGCTAAAGCAAAGGTTGCATGGAAAATCATTTGCCTTCCAAAAGAGGAAGGGGGTCTTGGAATGTGAGATTTTTATTCTTGGAATAAAGTTTTGAACCTGCGGCTTATATGGCTTCTTCTAACATCAAGTGGCTCTCTTTGGATGGCGTGGGTAAGAATTCATGGCCTTCGAAATGGAAATTTCTTGTTAGCTGAAGCGGAACAGCAATCATCGTGGCTTTGGAAGAATTTTCTCTCCCTAAGGTCTCTCGCAAAATAGCTCATTGGTTGTAGGATAAGAAATGGGAAGGTTGCGAGCTACTGGCATGACGATTAGTCACCTCTAAGGCCACTTATCCACCTGCTGGGAGATAATGATCCAAGGAAAATGGGTATACCAATTGATGCTGCCGTACAAGAGGGAAAATGTGGGGCAGAGTGGAAGCTTCCATCAAGCAGAAGCAGGAACGAAGAACTCTTAGCACTTCGTCAAACCCTCCAGAATATCGAACCACCTACGGATAACAGAGATGAGGACGTTTTTCACATGGGGACCAAGAGAGGAAAGGAAAGATTATTTCAGTAACAAAGTTGGTTGGGATTTACTTAGAACTCGTGGAGACAAAATGGAGTCGAAAAAAGCAGTCTGGTTCAAGATGGCGGTTCTGAAACACTTTCACATTTTGGGTTTCAAATCTAGATCGACTTCCACTAAGAAAGAAACTTCATCAATGAGATATAAGCCAAACTTCACAATGTCTCTTCTGTGATGATGGTATTGAGGACATGAACCATCTCTTCCTTCACTGCCCTTTCTCCAGGGAAATCCAGAATAAGATCATGCGTCGTTTGAAACAGCCTCAAACTCACTTTATATCATGGGAAGTCATGTTTTAATGGCTGAGATGGCATACTAGAAGAATCTCATCAACTCTTGAGAAACTAGTTATCCAGACTATGGTGTATGAATTGTGGAAAGAAAGGAACAGTCGCTTACACTTGCAACCAAGAACGATGACTGATGCAATCTTCTTCAAGTTGGATAGGTAGATACGTGATATTCTGCTTGCTCACAGAAATAGAAGAAAATGCAAAGGGATTCTTTTGCAATGGCTAAAACATTCTTAGAAGGTGGTGCTGTTAATATAATGCAATATTATAGTAAGATTAGTTGTTGTAGCTTTTTAATATTTTTTTTTTTGCAAAATCTTTCCAGTTGTCAAATGGTTTCCTTAACACCTCACTTTTATACTAACTGAGAACATCCCTAACCAAACTGAGTGAAACCAGTTCCAATTTCTATGCCTCGTTGTATCTGCCGATTCGAAAAATCTTTCTACCAAAGATATCCAACCATATGTGTTTTCTCCTTCAAACAAAATTATATCTACTCTCTTCATCATACTATCTCTATTAGCTACAAGACTAGTCCAATTGTGCTCACCAAGTTCCCTAGATCTAAGGCCAACTTCCAGTTGATCAGAACGTAATTAATCTAAGGCTACTATGCTTATAAGACAAGGTAAACTATTTAAAGAGTTGTTTGTTAATTGTCCATATAAACTTGTGTTCGCTTATGTATGTCCGTAACAGGCTTGGGCCTACACCTTTCGGCCCAGTCATCACATTCCTAAAATCGACTTTGGAATATTCCTAAACTCAACTATGGAATAAAGTCAGGATTTACGAAAATGAGCTGTGATGAAAATGTTGATAACTTTTTGAATACATTTTCGATCAGTAGCACAAGCAATCAAACGAATCTCAACAGGATATAAAAAAGACATTTCTTTTTTTGATATAGTTTGTGACGAGGTGAGTTTTGCAACATGCTAAAGCCATACCTTTCCCTTCTCTCAAATCACTTTCTTCTTTATGAATCCAAGAACAATGTCTTTCTTATCCTCAGAGTTCACAACTATATATATATTATAAACCTTGAATCATAGAGCTTAAGCTAAACCAAAAGGTTACAGTTGTTTCAAAACCCGGAACCAAAACAATCATGCCCATTTATAGATCCGAAATGGATGAACATAAAGCTTCTTCATCGAGAAGACGAAGATCTCTTTACCACAATCTAGGAGGAGGACGCTGTAACTTATATATCTTTCTTAGTTACTCTATTATCATAATTTTATTTTTGTTCTTGAATCTTCTTATCTGAAGAATTTTGCTCTTGAACTCTTCTAGTTGCTGATATAATGTTTTGGAAGAACAAGAAAGAATCCGGAACAATCTTGGCGGTATTCACATTGATATGGTTCTTGTTCGAAGTGGTTGAATATCCTTTCATCACTTTCCTCTGCCAGATCCTCTTGATCTCCATCTTCATCTTCCTCATTTGGTCTTACATTGGCTCATCACAACTAATTCAGCGGTAAAAAAACACTCAGACTAGTTAGATTCTTCTTTATTAAAAAAAGCTCCTAAAGAACACGCCATTTCACGCAGGAGACCACCAAGTATTAACGATCTTAAAGTATCGGAAACAACTTGGAGATTCTTGTTCACCAAGATCAATTGGTTCATCATCAAATTGTATGATATCTCAAGCGGAAAAGACTTCAGACTCCTTGTTCTGGTAAATCACTATACATATTACCTTATTAATAAATATTAATTAATAACTAGTTTCATCACAAGATTGTTTGGATCAAAAAACTTGTATCAGGCTATTGTTTCCTTATGGATATTATCAATGGTCGGAAACTATTTCAGTTCTTTAACTCTATTATACATCGGTGAGTTTTTATATATGTGATTTTATTTTCAAAACAATTTTTTTTGTTTAAAGCCTTTTTCTGAAGTATGTCTTTAATTTATGTGTGGTGTTTTGGTGAAGTATTTGTTGGTCTGGAGACAATACCGATGTTGTATGAGCAATACGAAGAAGAGCTGACTTATGCAGCAAGTAAAGGTGGGAGGGATATGAAGAAGCTCTTCAACAACTTCAACTCAAAAGTCATTAACAAGATCCCTAAAGCTCAGGCTAGAAACAAGAGACCTATGTAAATTTGTATATATAAATCTTCCTGCACATGTTACGTATTCACACTTATAATAAATATTTGTTCATGTAATCATGAATGTTCGTCAGGAATTAAGGATTTAATGGATATCTTTGACTACCAAAATAATTATACTAGTTTTGCACTTCCGCTTTCAAAACCCTAAATTCATTTTTTTATGTATAATCTAATATAAAAAGAAATCCAAGATAATATGATTTTTTATTATATACAAACTATAATAAAGAGCAAACATTTTTATGATGAAACGTAATAACGATATGAATAAAGAATTTTATAAATATTTAATAATCTGGTGCACAAAAAGAATCTATATTAAAAGCTTTCATAAGGCAAAAAAAAAAATTAAAAGATTTCATAATTTTAATTTCCCTATATTTACATTTTTAATTTTTTTCTTAGAGGGATATACAATATTTTAAAAATCGGACTAGTCCGGAGGTCTGACCGGGTTCGACTGCACACCGAAAAATTTAGTCGGGTCGGACAATAATAAACTCAAAAAAAATTAGACCGGCTAAAAGATCTTATTAAACCGATAAAGAACTGGACATCGACGAACTGTTGCACCAGCTTCGTACCGGTTTAATTCATAAACATGAAATTAAATTTATTATTTTAATTAGTACAATTTTTAGGCAAAACTACACTTTTAATTTTTTAAATATTATAATTTTAGTGTTTTGTATAATATTTTAAAATAATATAATTATTCTTAATTATAATATTATTTTAATATAATATTTTTTTTTCAATTATAATATTATTTGCAAGAATATCTAAAAATTTGGTTGAACCCGGTCAGACCATATCGACCCACGACCCAAAAAATTATCCAATTCGGTGGCCGGTTCGGTTTTTAAAGCAATGACTATTTACGTATTTAATCATTTCAAAACTGTTATTTTTGAAATTGTTAATAAATGATTTTAAATTTAAATATTTTTTTAAGAATTTTTTAAACATCTAAGTTTTATTAATATCAACCACGGTTTAACCGATTACATGAAATAGGACGTGCAACAAATACATTTTTAAGCAGAACATACAATTGGAAAAGTGATAGCACGATGTTTCCTAACTCTGTTGCAAGATAGACTGACTTGCTAACTTTTTCCAGCTTCGTTCTCCGTCTTATATGATCTTGCGTTCGGCTGCCATTGCATCCAATGATCTGTTAATAGATCATTGGATGCAATCCATCTGTTACATTGCAATCCGTCCCAAACACTCTCGCACCAGAAGATAACATGTTTTGTTGTCGTCACGAACCATGCCATAAATAATCTTCCGCATTGACATCTAAAAGTGCCTAAACCCATTCTCATCTTTTGATTCCTTAATGATTTTGAGATCCTTGAAATGCGCCCATCATAGTTATACTCGCCACTAGAAAAGAACATTGAACAAACCATTGTATTATCATCATAATCACTACTTGAATGTAGAAAGATCCTTACAATCTAAACTCACCCTTCCCGTAAAAGTTGAATGTAAGAATCATTAGGTGGGGTCAAATATGTTAAGGATTAAATGTG
>OVAN01007795.1:0-19123 GCA_900406275.1 Anastatica hierochuntica | reverse complement strand
ATTAATTAAAACTGTTAAGATTTCCACCACACATATAATATTAAATTGGAATATTTTGATAGGTTATTTTTGTTGATGTGTCCCTAAAATTACTCATTGAACGACACGTAGGATTTTTAAACGTCATTTCTCTCTCCGTCTCCTCAATTAATATATAAGATGTTATGATAGTTTCTAATGAGTTGTGAATAGGTCCAAATTTAAATGACAATTATTTTAAGTAGATAAAAGTAGGACTCTATTTTAATATAATAGATTTAAATTGTAAGACTCCAAAACAAAAAAATATAAAAGTATTTCAAATCATTTTGATATTAGTATCATATTTAAAAATATAATCTACAATTGGCAGGAAATCGTCTTTCATCTGGAGATCGTTATTAGAGAGATGTGAATTGGTGAAAAAAGGAATGAGGGTAATCATTGGGGATGGAGCTTGTACATCGATATGGGAGCATAATTGGCTACCAACAAAACCGCCACGTCCTCCTAGACAGCTCTATGGGCCGGTGGGTCAAAATACCGTTGTGAAAGAGCTAATATCAGATCGAAGTCAAAAGTGGGACATAAGCAAACTACAAGCATATTTTCACCCGAACGACATTGAACTTATTAAATCTTTACACCTAAGCTCACATTCTCCTGTGGATGTGATGGGATGGGATTACACACCGCAAGGTATCTACACGGTCAAATCGGCTTATTATCTAGCAACACATTTATCCACACGGTTCTCTCCCATACCTCCACCGGGTAGACCTGACCTGAAGCAGATGGTATGGAAACTCGACACAACACCCAAGCTAAAACACTTTCTATGGAAGATGTTATCAAATGCTCTCCCGGTAGGTTATGTCCTGAGACAACGACATATATCTACAGACTCGATTTGCAAAAGATGTTGGCAACAAGAAAAATCTACTGATCATCTATTCTTCTCATGTCAATACTCAGAAGCCATTTGGAAAGGCGTTCAAGTAAGTAATAGATCTATACTAGATACATCACTTACTTTTGAAGATAAATTCCAGAGTGTGGTGGAAATTCACACAAATAAAAGTTTAACCCCAATGATGAGAGCGATACCGTTATGGACATTATGGAGAATCTGGAAAAGCCGAAACCTACTAGTTTTTCAAAAACAACGTAGTCATTGGTTTGATGACGTCACACACGTGATCCGAGACTCGGAAGAATGGATCACCAATAAGACTATATATCACGGATCAACCATAACCGGAATACGAAACCAATATTCACATTGGGAAAAACCAAAAGAGGGTTTTGCTAAATGTAATATTGATACAAGCCACAAGAAGCATGAGCCTTCCAAGGCGGGCTGGGTTGTAAGGGATAGTCAAGGACGATATTTGTTCTCAGCGCATGCAAAGGGTAGGACGTGTACGGACATAATTGAAGCAGAATTACAAGCCACTTTAATGGCGGTACAACATCTTTGGGTCAGAGGAATTACGAAAGCCATACTAGAAGGAGATAACGCAATGGTTGTGAAAATATTACAAGATAAGGAGCTATGTTTCTCACATAACAACTTGATCCAAGAACTAAGGTACTGGATGACCTTGATACCTGAGATCGAGGTAACTTGGAAATACCGGGAAGCAAACGCAGTGGCAGATTGTTTAGCAAAAATGACATTCCCCAATAATGTCTGTTTTGAACATTTTCATTATCCACCACAATGTATTTCTCGATACCTTTTTCAGGATCATCATTAAACTAATAAAGAATTGATATAAAAAAAATCTACAATTATACAAAACAGATCGAATATCTTATCATGTATATACATCTCATTTATATATTTATTTTATTCAATGGTGTGAAAAAAATTCCTCAATATGTAATATATAACTCAAAAAATTATTCGAAAATAAATAAAATATGAAAATATTATGGGGAGAGAATGCAAGTAAACTAACCACATTAAAATAAAGCTATAAACATACATCTAACATATTTATTAGCTAGAATCAAAATAACTTCCAATGATATACATTTAAAACATATAGCAAATCCAAGTATAAAGATTAAAGAAACAATGCCAAAAAAAATAAAAAATATTATATGCAGTAATCCGCCCGTGGGGCAGACCAGTCTCTAGTAATACAAAAAGGAAATAAATATCAAAAATTCCATTTCGAGAGAGAGACGGCGCGTGATGAGAGACATCAAACCGAAGACCAGAGCCACCGTCTAACTCTGTACACCACCATCGGCGACTCCTCCACCGTAGTCGATTCGAAGGGTTCGGTGGCCGTTTTGGATAGAGTTAAAGGGAAGAGATGCCGTCTAACGGGGATCTCGACCGTCAGATCGAGCAGCTGATGGAGTGTAAGCCGTTGGCTGAAGCGGACGTGAAGATCCTCTGCGATCAAGCCAAAGCGATTCTAGTTGAGGAATGGAATGTTCAGCCTGTAAAGTGCCCCGTCACCGTCTGCGGCGATATCCATGGCCAGTTCTATGACCTAATCGAGCTATTTCGCATCGGCGGTAACGCTCCTGATACTAATTACCTCTTCATGGGAGACTATGTAGGTAGGTCTCTCTGTTTTCGATCATTCAATTGTTGATGTTTTTACCTTTTAGGGATTTTTTTTTTTTTTTACATTTCAGAGATTAATATCTATCTCTCTAAATCTTTGTTTGATGCAATTGTGAAAAGGTTCGTGTATCTTGATGATCATTATGAAAATTTTGGAAACTTTGTTATATACCTAAAACTGAGCTTCTTGTGGGATTCGTTTGTTGGGATAAACAACTTATTCTCAATTGCTGTTCTGATGATTTCTTATAGTCTTAACAGTTTTAGAGGATTTCATGGGCAGTGAATTGTCCATAGAAGCTAAGTTATTGTCTTTACTTTCACTATCTCATGTGGTTATCCCTTGGTTTTTGGTTTTGCTTCTGCTCGTTTGTTTACTTATGGAGTGGGATTAATATAATCTTTTCATGATTAGCTTTTGTTGCCGCATTAGGCTCTAAACATAATGTTGTTCATTTCCAGAACAAGATTATATCTGTTTATTTTAGAGTTGGAGCTAATGGTGAATTGTCGTATGGTTTATTGTTGTTGCGGTTATATCTGTGCAGATCGCGGCTACTATTCAGTTGAAACAGTCTCTCTACTCGTGGCTCTAAAGGTGCGTTACAGGGATAGACTCACTATCCTGCGAGGCAATCATGAGAGTCGTCAGATTACACAAGTGTAAGCTTTTCTTTGGAAAAAGAAATTTTCCTTTCTGACTCTCACGGACATAAAGTGTTTTTCATTTCCCCGCATCTTTTCATGTCCCTTTTACTTTTATATTTTCAGCTATGGTTTTTATGACGAGTGCTTAAGGAAATACGGAAATGCAAACGTGTGGAAGTATTTTACAGACCTTTTTGATTATTTGCCTCTTACAGCACTCATAGAGAGTCAGGTAGGTTTGAGCTGTTCTTTTCAGATGCTATTGCAACCATATTTGTTTTCATTTCCATTCCTCTCTTAATCAATTCTAGTTCATTACAGGTTTTCTGTTTGCATGGAGGGCTTTCACCTTCTCTGGATACCCTTGACAATATTCGAAGCTTGGATCGGATACAAGAGGTATTGATGACTATAATTCTGCTGCAAACGCTTTTTTTTATTTTGCATTGAAAGCTCGAGTTATTATCAGTTTAGGCTTCTGAAAGAGCAGGAATTGGGTTTGATAATCTGTTACGGATATGCTTTGGTATTGTAGGTTCCACACGAGGGGCCAATGTGCGATTTACTGTGGTCTGATCCGGACGACCGATGTGGATGGGGGATATCTCCCCGTGGAGCTGGTTACACATTTGGACAGGACATTGCAACTCAGTTCAATCATAACAATGGACTGAGTTTGATATCAAGAGCGCATCAACTTGTAATGGAAGGCTATAATTGGTGTCAGGTACATATAACTATGTAGATACACACACTCGATTTCTCGAATGCTGAATATTTTGGTGTATGTGTGTTGTTGATAGGAAAAGAGCGTAGTGACGGTGTTTAGTGCACCAAACTACTGTTACAGATGTGGAAACATGGCAGCAATACTTGAGATCGGAGAGAAAATGGAACAGAACTTCTTGCAGTTCGATCCAGCACCGAGACAGGTCGAACCTGATACCACTCGCAAAACTCCTGATTATTTTTTGTGATTTCCAACCGCCACTTGCAATTCTTTCTTTTTTTCGTCTTAAAATTCAATGTTTTGTTTGTTGCTATATCACTGTAGATGTGTCTCTTTTCTCTTTTTGTTGTTGTTGTGGTTATAAATGGAATTTGATACTAAAGAGAGAATAAAAAATAACACTCTTTTGTTGTTGATGTTCATACTTTACAATGGCGGCCATAGGAAAAGTCTCCCTCTATCTAAGAAATGTATTTTGGTTTTATCTAAATTTAGTACTCGAACGTTTCTTGATTCTCAACTGTGGAGATTCACAAATTCAATGCTGTACAGCTTGGACGATTCTTTTATAATATTTGCAATGTAATAATGTACCAATAGTCGCCATTAGTTATTTCGTGCTACCACTCAAAATGTTAAACATCCGAAAACCAGTGTAAAAAAAAAAAGAATCAAATCAATATGTACATAGGAAAACAAGAAATATTGGGTCCTAATGCTTTTGGCGAATGGCCGTTTCAAACACAAACGTAAAACGATCGTTGGTAAAAACACCTAAGGAAGTACATTTCTACGATAATCTAAAAGGCCTAACGAAANGAAACCAAAACCCCCCCCCCCCCAATTGGATGATATTGCCTAAATGTACAAAGACAATTAGCAATAATACTCTCTCTCTCTCTATATATATATATGAATCAGACTTTTTTACTTCTTCTTTGGTACTTTAGGCCGTGACCTCATACTGGCTCTTCTCGCCACATCCCATGCCTTCTGCGGTGCGTAAATACCTAATTGTGACGCAAAGAAGGATTCATAACCTGGCGAATCAAATGCAAAGCCAGTGTGCTTTGAGAGCTCCCTAGGCAATTGGGATATCGCGTAGCTTCTCGCCTCTTGAGGTGTAAGCTCGTTCTCTATCTCCAGATGATCTGCCTTGCTTGCATCCGACTCGTGCCTATGTATTTCTTGAACAATCTGATAATCATATGGGAAGAACCATCTCTCAACCCTGCATTAGACAAAAAAAACACACACACAGATGCTCTCATGTTATAATCCATATAGAACATGCTTTTATTCAGGTCAAACCTATTAACAACCTACAGAAATTCAGTAATCTTTAGTAAATGCCAAGGAAGTAGTTGAACCTGACAATTTCCCGGTTTTACTTACCCTTGGAAGATGAAATCACCTAGAAGAGAAACAACGGGAACAAGCAGCAACGTGAAGTAGAAATAAAATGTACTCATCAAGACATATATGACAAAGTAGACATTTTCCTGCCAAGTCAAGAGGGGGAAAAAAAGATATCAGATTGGCCAAATTATAAGCAAAAGAGTAAACATAATAATATACTCAAAAGGAAAGGAGCATGATATCTGCAAACAGCTCACATTCCTATCGTGAGATGTCGAAATCCCACAGTATATGAACGCAAAAACGAGCCACGCAAGAATGCTTCCACCGACCGTGATATAATGCCATCTGGTAATGGAATTGCTCATCAATAGAATGCGCACATTAACAGCAATCACCAAACATGTGAACACCATTGTGCTAACATCCCAGAGACCAAATATTTTGCCTGATGAATTTATAGCACCAAAAGATGAGGCAGTCACGAAGAGATAGCAGACAAGAGACTGATATACAGCAGAAGAAGCCCATACTGCTACGACTCTCCATTTGAAAAAAGAGTTGTGTATTCCTTCTCTATACAGTTCTGGGTATCTCTTCGAAAGGGATGCACTCACATCCTAGCAAAAGCACAATGTACAATTGAAATTATCGAATCCAAAACAAAACTAAGATGGTCATAATGGTTAGGACTAGTACCTTCTCAAACAGCCCAAGGACAATGACTGGAAGAGCAGTAAATACAACGTTATACAATGACTGGAACCAATCATCATAGAACCGTTGACCAGAGAATCCAGTTCGAAATGTGAACCAAAATTGAGTCAAAGTGAAGGTAAGATTTTTGTAGAAGAAATACATGACGACCTGCCAAGCAAAAGATCATTAGCAAATTTAAAAAATAAAAGCATGTTACGTGGCAAAAGACAAATTTAACCTTGCAGATTCTAAGATATGACCACCGTCCATGGACAAGAAGCAAATCTGTAAGAAATCTGAACTGAGCAATGGCAAAATCACTAGCCATCACAGCTTGCATTCCCTCCATCCCACTTATTCCTATACCAACATGAGCGGCCTGAATCATGCTGACATCATTCGCACCATCACCAATACTAAGTGTAATCTTTTTTGCCCCTTTTCTCACCAAACTTGTCACCTGAAATTACATCATATATATTAGAATCTAAAAGCCAGTTTAACGAGCACATAGAACCAAGTTATTCACTGAATATGATTTTTAGTGCCAGAACTCAAACCCAATAAAATATGTGATTACCAATAACGCAACTAAAGACCATAAACAATAATATATAAACTACCTTTAACAACCCACCCCGTATGAAATTATTTTTCAGTTAACTATCTGAAATTACCTGTGCTTTCTGTAACGGAGACACACGACAGCATACAACTGAAGTACAATTCAAGCTCAAGCTGAGCAACATTACGCGCAAACTCGGTTCTAATGCATACATTAAACACTTTCCATCAATAACAAGGGCCAATTTTGGTCCAGCTACGGTATGCAGAGAATGTTGAGCTTCTTCAAGGCTCCTTTTCAGCTCCTTCTTTACTTCTTCTTTTATAACACGAGCAATCTCGACTTGATCGCCCTAATTCAAAATTTTTTATAAATAAAAAAAATACCTAAATAGCCGTGTTCCATGAAATTGTACACGGGACCAGATTCACAGAACAAAAATTACCCTTTCTTCAGCTTCCCTGATTGCATCCGTTTCAGAACTGATAATAAATTGTTTCATATCATTGTTGATCAAGTTGCATGCTGTAGCATAACAAAATCAAAGAGCAGGTATTTAAGTGCGAGAAGAAAAAATAAGATTCAAGAGCAAATACTGTAACAGACCCTACCGTATGCAATATTTATTGCCGTTTCCATTTTGTCCCCTGTTAACACCCAGATTTTAATTCCAGCTCTTGATAAGGTCTCTATGCAAGTAGGCACTCCTTCCTGAAGTTTGTCTTCTATTGCAGTTGATCCGATGAGGATAAGATCCTTCTCGATAAGTTCTGCCACCTTCATGGATGAGACACCTCACATTCATCATATAATTTTATACACTATTTTTAGCGACTCAAAAACTGTACCTAAGGATGTAGCCATTTTCAGAACTTAATGACATCATCATATAATAAATTTCCAGCCTGTTACAAAAGCAAGTTTTCTTGCTCCAGGAAGCCATTTTCAACCTTTGGAATTTTTTGAAAGTCATTTACTGAAGAGAATGTAGCCTCAAACACTGAAAGGAAAATAAGTAAGAAATAATATCATACCTCGTCTAACTTCTTCTCACGGTCTCGTAAAGCAGATTTAGCCTGGATGAATTTTTCATTCCAACTATCGTAGATTTCAGGCTTTAAATCCCTATATGCCAGACAAAGGGTACGCAATCCAGAAGATCCAAAATGTTCCAAATGTTCTCTTGTTACTTTCCGAACATCGTCCATGCCATCAGCCAATCTTTCAAAGATTACATTATCGGCACCCTATGGACAATGCAAACAATGGTCAAATTTGACCAGGAAGTAAACAGAGAACCAAGTACTTGAAGAATTGTTACCTTACAGTAGAGTACAAGCCTTCCATCTGGGAAACGACATACAATAGATTGGCGCTTCCTTGTACTGTTATGCATTGTGTAAAATTTAATTTGTATGCTAAGATCAGGAAAATAGAAAATAACCTAACATTTTAATGTCATATAGACCTGTTGAACTCGAGAACGTTAAGGATCTCATAAGCCACATCTTGGATTTTTCCCATCTTCTCCACATGAGACTCGCGAACATACACCATAGTTGGAGTACGCCTGAAATACATGAAAGAAGTCTCAAACCAACAAATGGAAACTTGAAAAAGCACCTAATGAAGAAAGTTCAAAATTTATAACTAGGAATTATGAAGGTAGTTGACTAATGCAAATTTTATCTTGTCAGATTGTCTATAATCTCAACTGATCTTTGGAAAATGAATTGTAACGAGATCTACCTGTAAAAGAAGAAACCAAAATTCTTGGCAGCAGTAACTAGGGCAGCCTCATCTGGAGATGCAGCTTGATAAACAATCTTTTCAGGGGACTCATCACCTTCAGGAAGGACTGTGTGACAAATGGCCAGGCATCGAAAAAGTTCCTACAAATATTAAAAGTACAATAAGTTGGAGACATAATAGCATCTGCATGTGCAAGGCAGAAATGAGACACAGCAGACTATTACATCAGAAATCTAAAGGGACAAACACTAATACATTTTCCGATTTGGGAAATTATCCTAATATCTGGAACCCAAAACCAAGGAACTTCTCTAGATCACGAAATTGTAATATTTTAGAGGCTTTAGTCAGAAACAGTCAATAGATTTTAGCTAAGGCTCCCAGAAAAACCCCTAGAACTTAGTGTGGTCAAATCCAAATGTCTACAACAAAGAACCTTCTTGAGTTATAACCTTATCACATCTGACCAACTATCGAATGCACGGTAGACTACACTTTTCGTCGAAGGAAGTAATAAATCTTTTTTAGATAAGTCCTATAACACCTTCGCTTCTTAGGAGCTACAATTCTTCAAAACTTATCGTGAACCAAATCTCTACGGAATATAAGTAAGGTACCTTGCATAGATCAGGATTAGGTTCATTTCTCCAAGCTCCCCGCATTAGCCTTGGATCATCAAAATTAAATCCCTTTTCTCTTATTGCACCAGTCGACCTTTCCTCCTGATAATATTTATAGCGGCATAGATTAGGAATGCCTCCATTGCACCATAATTCATTAAGCAACTTCCCCATCTGAAAAAATAAATACCTCTTGAACTTTTAAGCCATTTCGCTGAGCAATTCCTTTTTCTATTTCGGTAACACCACATCCATAGCTTATTCCTCCAATTGAACATTTAAAGAACTCCATCAAATTTCTCGTCAGGGTTCCAGTTTTATCAGAAAATATGTATTCCACCTGAAAGATACCACAGACATTGAAACTGCATGAGAACAATACCAAAAGCATATTTTAAATATTAATCTAGCAACAGTCAAAATACTAGCAACAAATCAGATATCTAATATTATACAAGTAAAAGTTTGTTGCATGGATCAGTAGTGGCAATATGCAACATGAACTGATAGCTACCTGTCCAAGCTCCTCATTTAAATTAGACGTCCTGGCTGAGGCAGGGGTATTTGTTTCCGCATGATACATATTAAGATCTCGGTTGATAAACTGAGTCGACTGGATAAACTTGATCATCTGGATTTCATTTTGGGAGAAAAAAAAAATCACTCTAATTGCCGATCCTTGTCTTGCAAATAGTTAAGATAGGATACTAGGAAAGACATACCTCAATAGAAACATAAAGGGAGATTGGTATAATTGACGAGAACAGAGTGACTAAAGTGAAAAAGGTGAAAAACCCTATCTGTGGCAGAAAAACACGAGCAAAATGGTAAAACGAGCAATCCAGAAATAGACAGAAATCAACATCAACTACACAAAGCTATTTACCACAAATCCATTACGGTATTCCCAATCGGACTTATGTAGACCCAAGTAATAGTCCTCACGATCCGTCACAATTGAGCTGCAGAATTAACAAATATAGATATAGAAACGGGAACTGAAGAAAATGGTGAAACAGTTCAAGCAGGACTTAATAAAACACAAGATTGACGAGAAACCACACCAGCCTATAGCTCCAATCAGACACATTGTGACAAGGACACAAAATATAGTAATAATGAGTTTATCAAGCTTCTTTTCCAGTGTACTTCTTTTGGAAGGAGCATTCATGGCATTCATCATCACCTGCATATGCATAATTCAGTACCGGATAGCATCAGACTGTATATCGTAACTATACAATGAAGTAGAACCCATCAAATAACTTCTATAATGCATGATTCCTGTCAGCTAAAAACAAATTTTTGCAATAGTTTCTCCTAAAGTAAGATTCACAACATCTTACCTTCGTCTCATGACCAGTAAAAACAACAGCTCCAACTATGTAATCTGTGTTCCTAAGACTACATCCCTGAAGATTTAGATATCAAGAGTCAAAATATTATTAAATCCAAGGATATCAAGCTCTGCATCACATGCATGGAAAACTATTCGAAATACTATTTAAATCCAAAATATAAAGTAGCAAAACCAAATCAAGATATCTCATAAGTGCACCATATCTTAAAACAAATACAAAACAGCCAATAGTCAGCCATACACGCAATAAAAGCTGGTCGGGAGAGAGAGGTAATGTCTGCTTTTGCACTATAAGATTTCCGGTGAAAGTGTAAAGAGAATTGTTCGGTTGCTCACACTGAATTTCACCTGCATGGTAAAAGACAGAGGTGTTGGAGGAAGTGAAGACATCTATTAAACAGTTACAATACTATCAAACTGAAATGAACAAAATAGTTCAATAGAATAGAGGACAGTCAGGAGATAGAAAATTTCTTATACATATTTTACAGAAGACAATGGATAACTGACAAGAAAATGTATCGACAGTCAGAAAAATAAGCAAAATAATATCAGAAAATTCTACCAGGCATTTTACAATAACATTACAAGACATAATTATTCAACTGCTATTTAAGACTGCTTCCATTAGTTTTATTGATGCTTGGGTCCGCATGTCAGGATGTGAATCAGATGTTATATAAGGAAAGACAAGGAGATGGCAGGAAACTTTAAAAAGTAACCTGACCTAGATCTTTTCCAGTCAGTTTCCTTGATGTTTTTTGTCGCTCGAATGTAATGGTCAAATATGTGATTATTAAAACATACAATTGTTCTCCAACCAAAAAATATGCCAATTCACCTATTCATCTGGACCAACTAGCTCTATTTTTCATACAGTTCATAGCAGATTAATTACTATATAGCACTCCAACAGGTACGCATCGATCTTCCAAAAAAAAAATCTTGCATGAAAACAAAGCCACGGACTAACCTTTAAACTCAAAAGCTTTTTCTGGTACCAAGTAGTCCCATGTCCTCTCAAGGGCCTTTCTTATTTTTAAATTTGTCTCTCCATCAAGGTTTGCAGTCTGCAGTCACAAGGAATAAACAAATGAATGTTAGGCTAGGTAAGTAAGGTAGAAGAAGTAATAGCAGCTTTTGTCCTCTTTAAAGAAAGCAACATAATTTTTGAAATGTGTCAAAGATGAAGCACCTCAATGTAGCAGATACCGTCAGGATTAGTGCTGGACAGAAAAAGAATATCTGCAGGAAAAAATGCGTCTTGTTTTATCTGCAAAATCAAGAAATTTATTTAAAAGTTATGGAACTTAGTTCAAAAATAAGATTCCTGCTATAATGCAAAGAAGGCATGCAGTTAGCAGGGTTAATTCCATGAAAATAGTAAGCGTTAGAGGGGTATCTACGTATAAAGAAATAAAAGCTATCAAATGAGTTGGGAAGACCCTAGTCTCTCAACCTGAGTAAAAGAAAAGCTTCAAGCGATTGCATAATGTTGCTTTACTCAGTTCTTTAATAATGTCACTGTTAGTATCCTCATTAGCTAGCTCAGCTGTCAACATAACTATTGGGGGAGTAAAACGATTTAGGATATCAACTATTTGGAGGATTTTTGGGTTGGATCGAGAAGTGAGGCTCTCATAAATCAAATCTACTCAGAGTTCTTGGCGAACCAGGTAGTAACTAAAGTTAATTAGCTAAAGAACACAAGGAAATTTAAGAAATTCTTCTCTCTCTTAATTGATGCTTTCCCCTTTGAGAATCCTAAATGTTAATTTTTTTCCGCGAAAGTAGAAAAAAAAATCATGCACAGTGTCCTTTTGCTAGAAGCCCGCAAAGCATGATGTATGTTGATATTGTAACTCTTACTCAAAAAGGAAGAAAACAGCATAAACAATTAAATGTACGTCAAGAAGCCATGGAACCCTTCCGTTTCATAGATAGCAAGGAGATAGTTACCACAGTGGAAAACAATACAATGACATTACAACATACATAGATAACATTAAGGTCAAACAAAAGAGTTGGTTGCTAAGCCGTATGACGTAGGAAACTCTCAAGTACGGTTCACAATTGTCGCATTGAGTCTAATCAAGTAAAGACAGTAAAGGACTAACCTTGACAATATCTCCAACTTGCAACTTTCTCCAGGGAATAGGTACCCACTGCTGATCTTGTAATATCTCCACTGTGCTATTATTTATGGACATATCATTTTGAAATCGTTTCTGCACCAAATTACACGGAGAAGGATTTAGAAGTTGAGACACAGATGGGTCTAGAGACTCCAACACATCTTCTGACTTGAACAGATTATTTGAAAGCAAGGGAAATTAGATATTTCTGCAATGAAAAAACAAAATAAGAAGAAACAATATCCTTACCCAGTCTTCGAAAGCTTCTTTGATAAGAGAGACGAGAAGCACCATTGACAGGGGAGCTACATTTGTTATTGGACTCACAGGGCTGCGGGAAAAAAGATGTATATAGTTAATAGTTGCAATTTATGAGGCATAATTAATCAGTAACTTGGAAATATTGTGAAAACTAGATAAGTGAGAATGGAGTTAGAGTACCTTATAGGTGTCATTGATAGACAAGAAATTCCAAGGAAGTAGATGTTTGCTATGCGCCTAAACTGTCAGAAACACGTTATAACTAAGATCAAAACGAAAAACCTTTGTGGAAAGGACTGCAGGCGTATGAAGTATTGGCGATATAACATCGATTTTGATCTTAATTCCGTATGGCTAGGTTCCAATAAAATTGTAGGATGGGAAATCCTAACTGGTAAATAACATGCTGAAGCTAAGTTAACAAACCTTAGATTCATACCTGTTCAAACAGACCCTTGGGCAGAAAAGTGAAAACATTGTACTTTGTGGTAGAAATGGAATTACCCTGAAACAAACATTCATCAGAACAACAATTAAAAATAAAAAAGAAAAGCATCCGGAGCGAAGATACCTTGAAGCGGAGGGATAGATTGGAGTCGCGATCATTGCAGTAAACGGTACGAAAAGTGGGAGGCTGAGGCTGTATGTGGCCCAAGGTCACCGTTCGTGAGGGTGTACGACGATGACTAGCCGACGAATCAACGCTTAAATTACCCGATCCAACCATTTATAGGTGTGGTGAGGGAAGAAGAGATCGGTAGAGACGACCAGCAGCCTCTTCGATTCGTCGTCGGAAAGTTGATCCCTTGTTCGGCTTTTAAATAAAATTGGAGTATATTTCATCTTCTCTTTTCCGCTTATTCTATTTCTACCCAATCTAAGACAAATTATAAATCCGCGTTGAATCAACTTCCACGCGCCATCAATTCGCGTGTTTTTCAGACACACGCCTAGGGCCCGCTTCGTCGGATTCAGTTTTGGCTGTTGGTTTTTTTTTTTGTTTAATAAAACTATTCGGTTTTGTTTGGAAATCTATCTAACTAATGAAAAGGAACTATTTCAAACCATTGAGTCTATCCATCTCATCCAAAATAAGCTACTCTCAAATCAAGCCACGTCAGCATCTCAGAGCATTTCCATTGGACCCCATTTTGGGGTTCTTAAGATTATTTAAGTAATAAAATTAAAGAGAGAGAGAGATAAAGAGAGAGATAGAGAGAGAGAGCTAAGAGTTGACTCTTAAACAAGAGAGTTTAGAACCAACTCTTAGCTTTTCTTTTCTTTTTGATTTTATTTTTGAGTTAAGAAACTCATAAGAGACCACCAATGGAGGTGGTCTTATTAGTTTAAGTAAACCTAATTAACATTACTATCTCATTGTTTCGATATTAAAGAAGAAAACCTTTCTTCATGATGATTCATATCCCCCCATTAGATTCGTTTCTCTATATTCCTCTCAACTTCAATGCCCTTTTCTAGAACCTTTCAATTTCGAATCAATCCCTTTATATCCTCTTCCAAAGCTTTAAAATTCCCTAATTTAAACACTACATAAATTACCAAAAGTGCTAAATTATCATTTACACTGTCAACTCTTCTAGGATAAAGAAATTTGATGACGATGTAGCCTAACTGGTATTATGACGTTGCTCTGCTTCCTGTTGTTGGTGCCTTTCCGAATTCTAAGTTTTTATTCAGTCTCATCCTTTTGTTTGTTCCATAGCTCTTCTAGAACTTCTTCATCTAATGGTAATCGGAGAAAAATTCTTAGAGAGGAGACCATTAAGGATGGAACTGAAGCGATTCTCATCTTTTAAAGATATATGTTTAGAAACATGTCATTTAGTTTGTTTTCAGCATAATTATGGTCCTTAGCGGGTATTACTCTTCACGCTGTTGATCGGAAACATTCAGGTAAACCATGCAGGATAAGTCTCTGAAAATGATATTCTGTTTTGAATGGAATCAAAAGATTTTTAAAATGCAGATACGGTGTAGGGAGATATGGAATGGTCGGTGAAACGTAGGCAGTTGCCTTCTCAGCCATGAGAAAGAGTTAGGAAATTTGAGCGGCAAAGGTGGACTGCCTTGGGTGGAGAAGACGAGCTGGAACTTATACAAGATCTGCCTTCGGGTCTTCAAAGAGATATTAAATGATTTCATTGTTGAACTCAATAAAAAGGTAATAATAAACAAGTGTTGGATGAATCTCTTTAAGATTCGTGAAAACAACTTTTTACATATCTGATATGTTTGATTCTTTTCTCAGGTATCATTGTTCAGGGGCATGAATCACTTTTTGAATATGTGATAAAACCAAAAATTAAAACCAAAGTGAACTGAAATAGAAAGATCGCTACAAACCACGATGCTATCGAGATTCATTGCAATAAGAGATTAAACATTGATGAGTTTCAGATACGTGTGCAAGGTTTAGATCCAAACTAGAAAAGCAACATGAATTGAGAGGACTCAAACACACAATATTTTGAAGAGTTTTCATCAGAGGCGGAATGATGTTAAGACCACAATTGACAAGTATTGTTGTGCTTTTGGGAAACATAAATGAAGAAGAACATATGGTACAGATGATTCGACCCTTCAGTCTGAGGAGCCGAGACTGATGAACCAATCCCAATCAGCTACTTCTACAAATCGTCGCCGCGTAGAATGTATTAGCGACCATGGTGGGTACACAAGATGTTGCAAGATTAGCTTTATCAATCATATGAACATTATGGAATCTACAGAACAAAGGCTGAATTTCGAATGTTTACATGTATATCCTCCCTCTCTTCCTCCGAAGATGTTGGTAAGGTCACAGTGTCTACAAAACGGTACTTCTCAAGTCATATGGCTATGAATTTTTTTATTTGCATCTACATGTTGTTCGGGTAAGAACAAAGCGAAGATTGAACCAATGACAAGAGGGAAGAAATTCATTTCCTCTCTGAAACAACAACATTATGATGACGATGATGCCTCACATTTGATATACAGCTTCTCAATTTCTTCATCGACATCCCGAGAAAAACAAAAACATAAACTATTAATGGTTAAATTCAGAGTCGATACATTTCTCCTCCAATTTAAAAGAAACGCTACAAGAGAATTCAAAACAAAGATTTCTGATCAGTGAGAGGGAATAATAATGTAAGTGATAGAGTGGAGAAAAGAAGAGATTGAAGAAGAGATGAAATAGGGAAAAAGAGTAAAAAATTAGAGTGGTCAAACACATCGGTAAAAAACAAATTAAATAAAATGTGAAAAGTAAGTGATGGCCCAATAAAAAGTCTATAAACTTGGAACTGAATACGTCAACGAAGAAAATACTTTGAAGTTTGAAGTTTTAATGGTTTACAAGTATAAACACAAATAAATAAGTGTCATAGGAGAAGTGTTCGCTAATACGGTTTGTATATTGGTGTATGTCTTCTCTTTGTCTAATCTCCATATAATGGAAAGTGTGGTTTTTTATATAAAAAAAAAAGAAGAAATGCCCATATTTGTTTTATAAAATTATTTAAAATATTTTGATAAAGTTGTGATATAAAAGTAGAAAACTCAAATTAATTTTGATTTAAGGAAAAAAAAAAGAAAACCTAGAGTCCAAGAAAAAGGCAAAATTGATCCAAAATGCTTAGAGTTACTGAATGATTTCAGAACAAATAAAGTTTAGTTGGGAAGAAAATTATACTTAATGAACGCAATTATTTATAAAAAAAATTAGCTTCTTTCTTAGAGTGTTCAACATATTGAGGAAAAAAAATTTTCCACAGCTTGAGATTTCTGTCATATTCTTACCATGATATCAATTCATATTCTTTGCTAAATAATACTATCTCCAAATCATAAAAACAAATATTTTTGGACTTTTCAAACATATTAAAAAATAGTTAATGTACAACAATAATTAAATAATTAATATGAAGATTTTATTTTATACTTTACTAAATGAAAGCTTAACACATAATTATGTGTTGTAAAATTAATAATATAGTATACTAACAATAGTAGTAAATAAATATTTTTAATATACAAGATATAAACATATTATAAAGGAGTTTTAAAAATTTTAAATAAATTTAGAATCTTCATAAATCAAAACTCATACAAGCAGTGATCTACAAAATTTCAAGGGTTTATTTGTAACTGCAAAGTATGAATAATGTAATTATGGTTTGGGTGTGGGTTATGTTAAGTAACTAAGGTTTGTTAGTTTATGCTTTGAGTCTAGCTTATATAATATGTCAAAATTAGAGAGGATCATCTGGAGTTTAGAATCGATTCAAGGGAGAGTAGGAGGAGCTCCATTATCAAACTGCTCATGTTCCTTTTGTAATTCCAATTTATCTATAAAATCGACATTTCTATTTCTAGACGTACCAAAAACCTACAAACATTTTTCAACTACTTTCACTCCAATTCATCAAATAACATATACAAATTACAAATGTTGTACATGTTACTATCAAATATAGACCAACTAAAATTACTCTTTTAATTTAGTAATACGATTAACATTTCAAAAAACAATATTTGGTTAGGAAAAAACCGCGCGTAGCGCGGTTAATCATCTAGTATCTTATTAAAAGCGAAGACTACGATGTATCACACATTGAGGGTAATCATCATTCGGGCCTTGGCTGGATCATTCGAAATCATAAGGGGGAGTTGCTTCATCATGGTATGGGACGCTTCCAAAGACGTCACACGGTCCTTGAAGCTGAGTGCACTGCACTTATTTGGGCCATTCAAGTAGCATGGGGATTAGGCTATCATCAAGTGGAATTCGAAGGGTATAACCTTATAGTTACGAAAGTAATGAATGGGGAATTATCTAATTTGAGGCTACAGGCATATAGACTGACGGTTGATGCTTGGCGCCACAACTTCACCATGATGGACATTCGGTTCCAACGACGAACTACTAACCAATGTGCAGATGTGTTAGCTAAAGCAGCATTATGTAATTCACAACCATGGACTTTATTTTCGAGCTGTCCTGAATTTCTTTAGCCATTTGTAAACAATGATTTAACAATTGATCAATAAATTGACTTGAAGTTAAAAAAAAAACGAAGACATAGACTTTTTCATGTGTGATTTTTTTAAGTGGATATATTTTAGAAATTTTATTAAATATATCTAATAAATTAAAATAACTTTAATTATTCATTTACATATTCCAACAAACTTATTAGAATATTTTAATATTCTTTTCACTTATCACTAACAAAATTGTAAACCAACACAATTTTAAATCATCAAATTTTCAAAAAATTTAAATATAGTTTGTTTTCAAATTTAAAATAAATCCATAACTTTTTAAATAATTATATTACAATGTTATTATTTTCTAAAAAAATTTGTTGGTCAAAACTCTAGTTTACAATTAATATACCTTAACTCATTATTAAATTTTTATTAGAGTTAATGTCGGGTTGTATGCAGATATTTTTTATACATACGTTTAATTGAATAATATTTTGTATATTGTTTTTATATATCTATACTATTAAAACAGAAGCACACCAACTTTACCTACAGTGTGATATTACTAATTTTGAACTCTTATATTAAGAAAAAATTACACTCATAGTCACTTTTGTGATTTCAATTACACTCATAGTCACATTTTGACTCTTGAGCACTTTAAGATGTATCCTTCATTATAAAGAACCATCAGTTTTTTAATTTTAAAAGGAAATGCAATTTTAAAATGTAAAATTAGGTAAATTCAAATTTAAAAAAAAAACAAAAAGATTTCTTTATTATAAAGTTATATTTTGTTCGTTTTATTAAAAAAATAAGAAATCACCGCCATTGTTGCGTTTTGTCTAGAAACCAAGAACAAAATTATCTTTTGTTCCCCTCTTTTGACAGAAATCTCATGCTTGAGTATAGAGTTAGGAGAGTATATTGTTGAGAAAACCCTTTTACCACTGTGTTGTCGTATCCTTTGTGAATTTTGAAGCTTCTGTAATTATCCGGCGACCGGAAAGCATAAAAGACGACATTGTCTTTGTTTTTTCGAGTACATTTTAAGAACTCAATATGAACGGTAAAAAGCCCTGATTTCTCTTCGTCTTATATGTTTAGTAAATTGTCAATTTTGCATTCTGGTTGGGGCGAAAACCCTAATAGATTTTGTCGTTTTTGCAGAAGAGACCGTACACTCCGTCGACAAGAGACTGCCGGAGAGACTATTCGAAACAGATAGATATCCCGATGGACGACTGAACGTGTATTCGAAAGTAGACATATTGTCCTTGATTCGAGAGAAGCTTGAAGGTTCAGATGAGTTTAAAACCATACGAGATTCGCCGTTTGGTGCACTGTTCGACATTCCGGTAAACCGATGCCCAACATCTTGGAAGTTGATATATGGTTTACTGTCGAGACAATTAGCACACAGGAAGAAGTTT
>OVAN01007794.1:0-19133 GCA_900406275.1 Anastatica hierochuntica | reverse complement strand
GGGTATTTTTGAAAAACATACAATACAAAGGTGTATTTTTGTAAGTCTCCCTTAAATTTTTTGGGGTTCAAAAATAGTTTGAATTGAGTTAAATATAAAAACTTTTGTATCGTTTGGTATGATTTTTTGGATTATAACTAAATTAAAATTGAACCATTTAGTGTTTCAGTTCTCAATTGATTTTCAACTAAATTTTCAAAAATTAGCAATATTAATATTATTTCAAAAAGTTGGTCTATAGACACACATTTACAGTAGTTTCATTTCAATTTTTTAAAATTGTACAATAACGATTAATTGATATTATTTCATTTACCATCCATGTCTTAAATTGCATAATTTATAAAAAAGTAAATAAACTTAGTATTACATTGGTTACCCAAACTTTTTAAACATAAGATGTTTAAATGAACCACTTTAAAAAATAATGTAATATTAACTACCATAATTTTTTTAATTACATTTTTGTACACCCTTATTACTTAGAAACAAATTGTAATATACTATAATCCCACGCTTGGCGCGGATCAAAATTTAGTATCAATTTAAGGGGAAAACCATTTGAAGGCCGAACCTATACATATTTTTATGTGATTACGTTTTATTTTATAGAAATTTTAAAAATGGAAAATTTCTAAATTTGCAATCTAAGAATCAAAATCTTAACTATTAATCAAAATATTTTCAAGCGCAATCTCTTTAATATTTGTCGATTTATTTAATAAATTAGATTATAAAAGAAGATATGGTCTCATTTCAGAATATTATATATATATTGTTACAGCCTGTTCAGTGGTATACACATTTTTTTTTAACATAAATAAAAACCCTTACGATCCAATATGGCCACCCCAATTGCTTTTCTCAGATAAGTTAAACCATTCAAGACCTCATGGAGGATTCAAATAAAAGTCTTGCACATTTGAAAACAATACACCGCTAAAACGGGGGAGTGCTTAGAAATGATTCTAGCTGACCGAGAGGTATTCTTTTAATAGATTTAAGTGAAATCAACCTTTTATTGTGATTAACAAAATATATGAATAATTTTTACATAGGGTACAAAGATCCATTATTCAATTAAAAATGATTTTGTGACTCGGTTTTCAAGGCTTCTTACTCTAGGAGAATGGAAAGTTGTCGACAATTTTGGATTAACAAATGCAAGTGGATAACTCAGACCAACTGCACACACATACAAGATGTCTTTTTTAATATCAATGTATGTTACTCGATATCAGTCTGTTTATTAATCAAAATATTTATCCTTGGCAAAGTTTCTATCGATTTTGAGTGGCAGTCTGAATACAAGCTTTTCGGTTGGTAAGTATTTAAGTTTAAGTTTTTCTTTAAATATAAAAAATTTGATGCATAAAACGTTAAATGTTACTTTATGTTTTTTGAAGATGTAATTGGTGAAATTGTTAACGTTGGTGACAATGAGACTCTAGAAGTTAATAATCAACCAAACAAAAAGCTTGATTTTGAAATTAGAGATGAAAGGTTAACACGTTTAGATTTTTAATTATTATTTGCAAGTTACATATGTAATGTATTATACATTCTTTATTTCTTTTTTTAGTGATAAAATATTGGTTTGCACTTTATGGAGATCATTTGCTGAGCATATGTATGGTATTTGTGAGAGAGAGGGTCAGAAGAAACTTATTTTGTTGATAAGATTTGCTAAGGTTAAATGTTATCAAGGTAGATTTATTTTAAACTAATAGTTTATATCACAATTTCTAAATATCAAAAGTAAATATCTTATAAGTTAATAATTATATTTTCTTGGTATATGGCAGACCTATGAAGCTTATCAAATGCATTTGATATTTCTCAAATTACTATAAACCTTCAATATCCAGAGGTTGAAGAATTTAAGACAATGTAAGCATACATGATTTATTAAGTTTGTTTTATAATTAATTACAAGTAAATCTGACGTCTAGAATAATTTTTTTCGTTACTCTTTTGATTCATACATTTTGTCGGCTGATGGTTTAGCACTCACACTTCTTGATAGCAAACCAAGCAAGCAAATATTTGCTTTGAAAGATGAAGACTTTGATAATTTATCAACCAATACAATACCACAATTGCTTGATGTAACTGAGGTAAATACACAAATAACATAATTGCGATTGTTATTAATTATTTCATTATTAGTTGTTTGATTATATTTTATTTTGTTAAAGGTTGGGAAAGTTAAACTCATTTGTACTATTTGTGCAATTAATACTGATTGGGCTTGGTATTATGTTAGTTTCCTCAAATGTAATAAAAAAGCTTTCAAGGTTCCATAAACAATTGATCATGTTACTAACATAGCAAAAAAAACTTGTGTTTAAATGTCCTAGATCTGACTAGTTAAACCAAATTAATGCTTTTCGACACCCCATCCGAAGCAATTGTAGGTCGTCCTGCATCTGAACTTCTCAATAACATCTATTTTTAATTCATATTATTAGTTTTTAGGTAATTTGCTACTATAGCTTATAACAGATTAATTTATTTCTTTTAACATGTGATCATATTGAAGACCCTACAAATATACCAGATGCCTTGAAGAATTTGGTTGGGAAGACATTTAAATTTCTCGTGGAAATTGAGAAGGGCCATATTTGGAAAGGGAAAAATATTTATAAAATTACCAAGAATATGAAAAAAGATCTGGATGTTTCAGAAGAGTCTGACAACAGTTTTTATCTTTCAAGTATTGTTTCTTGAGATCAGGTTAAAACTATTATTACATTTTTCGAAAAGAGTATTAATCTAACATAAATTATATTAAAATATAAATCATTTTTCATCGCGATGCAGAGTATTCTTATGCTAACAAGTAGTCAAGATGTTTCAGAGGCTACTACTCCTTCTTCAAAGCATAAAGAGGAGGATGGTGTTGATCCGTTAGAGCAACATTCGGTAAACAAAAACTTGATTTTGAAAAAGATCAAAGTGGAGAAAGAGAAAGATTTGACCATAAAGGAAGACCTAGGTCATGTTGAAAGAAAACAAGTTGATGGGTTGTCTCAAGATAATAAGAACATTGTTGATCCTTAAACTGTAGTGATTTATGACCCATGCATGTGTTTCGTTAATCGTCGAGACTTTTGAATTTTATTTTAAGCTATAAAAAGTTTATGTTTACATCTCTTTGGTTTTTTTTTGGATTTTAAAATTTCAGTTAAATCTATTAAACTTTAATGATCATGGTCGTTTCCTTTTATTATGTCTATAGTCATTAGATTTTTCTAATAAACTAACTTCATATTCATTATAATTAAGATATCTCTATACTATTGATAACTTAACTCTTTAAAACTATTGTTAAAAAAAGTTTTAATGTATGTATTAATAATGTTAAGAGGATGACTAATTGTATACTTAGTTTATAATAAATATGAATATATTTCTTAAACATAATGAATTTAATATTATTGACATTATTGTTGACAAAAAAAAGAATATTATTGACTTGATTAAGCCAGTTGATAATTACATTTGACTATTAATAAAATATAGAGAAAAAGACTTATAAAATTAATAATTTAATTATTTGGATCAAAATTTTAAACATAATATCATTTTAAAATTTTTTACAGAAGATTATCTTAGAACATTTTTTGTATTTATACATGCATTAGAGGGGAAGCTGCATAATTTTTTTTGTATTCATACATGCATTATGCATAGGCGTGATATTATACTAGAGGAAAAGTCGGAGAAGCTGCATAAAATAAGTGAAATATTCCCTTCTTATCTAGCATTACAATATCCACTTCTTTTTCCTTACGGCGAAGATGGTTTTAGAGTTGGAATAGAGAAAGTGTTTACAGGGCTCAAGAATAAGAAGAAAAGAAAAGGTGTTAATATTCAACAATTCTTCGCTTTTCGCATTCAAGAGAGGGAGAATGAGTGTCATACACTCTTGCACTCTAAACGTTTGTTCCAACAGTTTTTGGTTGATGGTTACACATCAGTGGAAGCTAATAGGTTGTCATACATAAAATATAACCAGTCACGAATGAGAGCTTCTAATTATGAAGCAATTGAAGAGTCATCTCAATCTTGAAACACTAATATGTCTGAAGAAGGAAATTGTGTTTACCTTTCACCTTCTTTTGTTAGTGGACCTCGCTACATGCAACAATGCTACTACGACGCTATGGTAGTTTGTAAACATTTTGGATTTCCAGACGTTTTCATTACATTTACATGTAATCCAAAATGACCAGAGATAACTCGGTTTGTTGAGAATGATCATCTTGATATTATATGTCGTTTTTTCAAGATGAAGCTAGATTCCTTAATGATATATTTAACGGAGAAGATGATACTTGAAAAGACTGTTTTAGGCAATTTTTTTAACCCTTTGGATATGCATATTATTTTCTTATTTTCTTTACATTACTACGTATAATCGTTTTTATTTATTATCAAATATAAAATTATTGCAGCTGTGAACACAGTTGAATTTCAAAAAGAGGTCTTCTGCATGCTCATATACTTCTTTTCATGGATTCCAGTTGTAAGCTTCCTACACCTGATGTTATAAACAGAATAATTTGTGTTGAAATCCCAGATAAGTTAAAAGAGCCAGAGCTATGTGGTATCATCAAAGATTCTATGATTTATGGACCATGTGGTGCAATTAATCCAAACTCACCTATATGGTAGATGGTCCATGTTCCAAGTTTTACCTCAAGTCTTTTGTTGATATTACTTCGATAGGTAATTATGATTATCCATTTTATAGGAGGCGAGAGTATAACAATTTTGTTGAGAAGAACAGTTTTAAGCGTGACAATAGATATGTAGTCCCTTATAACAAAAAGTTGTCTTTGTGTTATAAAGCTCACATAAATATTGAGCGGTGTAATCAATCTGGTTCTATCAAATACTTATTTAAGTATATAAACAAAGAACCATATCTTGTTGTTGTTGCTGTTGAAAATGGGGACGATACGCAAAATAAATTTTCAGCACAAGAAAAACGCAATGAAATCAAAGACTATTTCGATTGCAGGTAAAATAAATGTTTACATATATATATATATATATATATGTATTAATTTTATATGTGAATTTAAAATTTTATTTTAATATTTCGATGCAGGTATGTCTAAGCTTCAGAGGCTGCTTGGAAGATTTTAAAGTTTCCAACGACTTATAGTTCCCAGCTATCGTTCATACTCTTCAGCGTCTTTAAAAAATACCAATTATTTCCCAGGTAAATGGAAGGAAAGCTTGGTTTTAGCTTGGTTTGAATTTAATAAAGTCAGTTCATTTGCTAGAACATTGACTTATGCAGAGATCCCAAATCATTTTACATGGGACGCAAAGAGAGGCAATTCAAACAGAGGAAAAGAGGATTCAAATTAGGAAGGATCAATTATGTACTGCGAAAAATGGAAGAGACATTACACAAGAATACTACTTAACATAGTATGCGGTCCGAGGAGTTTTGATGAGCTCAGAACTTACAAAGGCGTTGTTTATCTGATAACATCATTATTTTACCACTTTTCCTATGGATTTTGATAGGTTTTCTTAGTGTTTTTAGACAACTTTATGAAATTAGAGGTATTTTTCTTGTATTTGTAGTGTTTTATGTCATTTCAGGTCAAACAATGCATTTTTAAGCTTTATGGAGCTCATTGGATCAAAAGCCAATTTCTGGACAGTTTCCGAGCATCAGAAGTATCATCCAAGAAGAAGGCATTTCCATCAATGGATTTTGATGAAATTCGGAAAGGAGCTAGAGAATTGAACTAGATTTAATCTCCAAGTCGTTTCATCTCATTTGGAGCAGTAGAAAAAGAGTTATACTAATTTTACTGAAGACTAGTCCAACTATCTCGCAGATGAAGGGTGCGTAGAAAGGCTAAAAAAAAGAAGGACATTTGGGTTTCGAACCAGAAATTCTACATACTCAAATGTACCTATTCCAAGCCTCTTCAAGCCCAAAAACTCAACTAAAATCCCTAGGACACGAAGCCCAAACATTATGAGGCCTTAAGGCCCGATTTACACTTTTTGACCTAGATTGTTAGAACACTATATATATATTTGCTTTTAGCCTCTTTAATTCATAGAAATGGCTTAGATTAGGGTTGAATAAAATTATTAGGAGGCAGGGATGACATCCTTTGGGGTTGTGCCATTTGTAGCCTCCTAAGATCTATCTTCATCTTCAATATATCATTCATTCTTTCATAAATTCGGTTTTATCTTCTTCTCTCTCTCTTGATGATTATGAATACTTGCTGTTTTCAAATATTTTGTGTTTACATGTTATATTTTTGATTAGTTTTCATGTTAGACAGTAGGTAATATAGAGTTTAATAGCTTGCTTGAATTATATCCTAATAGATTAGGTTTTATCAACAACGTTATCACCTTTATTCATTCGTTAATGTTGTTCCCCTACTAGAGCTGGTACAGGAATAGATCTAGGGCGGTATCCATTCCAAAAGATTATCTTTCCAATATATCTAGTATTTGGTGAGCCTTTTTAGGTAGGATTCAAAAGTAGACCGACTTTAGAAACGTGAACAATCATTCTTGATCGAGTTAATGCGTGTTTTTATATTTTAGACCCGTGCGAAAGTCGATGAATATTGGTATTTAAACATAGAATCCCGAACCTCGAAAGTGGAGAGAATCTACCTTAGTGGTTGTGTTCTATACCAAAAATTTATTCCCCTTTTTGATTTTAGTATCTTGCTTGCTTGCTAAACACTCTCTGCTTGTCTGATGCATATTCATCATAGATGTATCCCATGTAAATTAGCATGTAGAATAAGATTTCGTTTTGCATCATTAAATCATAATAAAAACCAAATAAAAGCTAAAAAAAAACCCAAAGTCAATATGGTCCTAAGTGTGAAACTCTAGTCCTTGTGGATTCAATCCCTAAGTATTACTGCGAATGCTGTACACTTGCAGCTAGGTTTTAGTTGGGGTAAAACTTGACCCCACATCATTATCCTACAAGTAAGGAGGCATGTTGTGCACGTGGAACTCTTGATGATGACCAAGCCTATATTGGCAAGTCAATGGTGCTTTGGACCTTTCCTGCGTAACCTATTTGGTATGATGTTGTTTTCGGACAGTCTATCAGAACATGAAAATGTCTGGCATAAAACTTGGCATATTTTAAGTGAAGACATTGAAGGGAAAAAAGAAGAGAATCTAACAATCTAAGTAAGTTTATTTTGATTATGAGTTAATAATTTAAATTAATTTTTGTTACTAACTAAATGTACGTAATATTAATGTTTAAATTTTTTAACAATAAACTATTTTGAAATGTAAATTGTCCTCTTGCATGCTTGATATTAAGTGATGATCAAAAAATGAATTATATGCTTCAAGGGATCGAAGAGTTTTTGCTAAATAATGGTAGTTCTCTATCGAACTACTCAAACATGCCTCAGTCGCCCAAAGAAGGTATTGAGACTTCTAATTGCTTTATAGTCGATGAACTGAACTATGATCATGAGCTTTTGAAAGGTAGACACGATGAATGGATTTCTATGATGACGTTAGAGCAGAAAATGTTTATGATGAGATTATTATTTTTGTTTCCAAGAATTGCGGTGGAGTATTTTTTGTATATGGATTTGACGGGACTGGAAAAACGTTTTTATGGAAAACATTATCTGCAACGATCCCATCTAAAGGATCAATTGTTCTCAACGTTGCATCAAGTGGTACTTATTCGCTTTTGTTGGAAGGTGGTAGGACTGCTCATTCTAGGTTTAGAATCCCTATAAATCCGGATGAGTTTACAACATGTAAAATGGAGCATGGTTCTAAACTCGGTGAGTTGGTTAAATGAGCCTCTTTGATTATTTGGGATGAAGAACCTACGATGAGCAGATTTTGTTTTAAGTCTTTGGATAGAAGTTTAAGAGACGTTTGTGGAGACAAAGAGGACAAGCCGTTTGGTGGAAAAGTTATTGTTTTTGGTGGTGATTTCAGGCAGATTTTACCTGTTATTAAAGGTGGTGGTAAAGGCGATATTGTTATGCTTCGCTTAATTCATCTCCTCTATGGAGACATTGTAAAGTTTTAAAGTTGACAAAGAATATGAGGCTCCAGTCAGAAAATCTTAGCATTGATGAAGCGAGAGAGATCAGAGAATTTTCAAATGAATTACTTATACATGGAGCACGAAAAAAAACAAGCAATCAATGAGAAAAACATCATAGAATAGATCAAGAGTAAATAAATCTTTTCTATGAAAAAGTATTGAATGGATCTCTCCAAAGAACACTTGGAAACTTGAAGAACAAAGAAAAGATATCTCAAAGCTTTTGACGGCCCTGTAACTCTCTGTAAAATGTTGTGGCTCTCTGTATTCTAAAGGCTAAAAGAATTATTTATAATGCTAGGGCTTCTTAGTTCGTCATTGGTTATGTCGGTTCTTGCGGAATAAAAATCAGTTAAGCGAACCGAAATATATGAGTCGAAATCTATCTCTGACCACGAAATGGTTCTATGACTGGAGCGTGCCAAAAATGGGCACTCGGCCGGTGGTGGCAACTCCATCACTCGGTCACAACTTCAATCTTGCTCCACTTGCTTCATTTCCGAGACAGACAGACATAAATCTCTTCGCTTAAACGACTATAACTTCTCGGTCATAGCTCCAAATGACTTCAAACTACTTACATTTGAAAGCTAACTCAAAGTTCCAACTCTGATCAAATTCCATCTCAATCCAATGAAGGAAAGACCTTCGTTCATTGCAATCTTTGTGATGCTGAGAATCTGTCCAGATTGCTAAAATGCAAAACTCAAGTGTTAGAGCATGCATCTTCTTGATCCGTCAATGAAACTTGCTTGGTAATGTGAATGAGGTCCACTTAGCATGTTCTCCATCCTTTTGATGATTTAACCTTATTAGTCCCTAAAATCCAAATAAAAGAAAACTCTCTCTAGAGGTCGAAAAAGCATTAAAAATTCAAATAAATAAAAAAATCCAACTAAAAATGGTAAAATAATAGTTTTATCAACTCCCCCGTACTTAAATCCACGAGCGAAAAAGAAGTTTGAAAAAGCGGAAACACACCTTTGTTGTCTAAAACATCGCTTCGGATCCTCTCGGTCATCTCCATACAACAACACCAACATACAATGACCAGCTTCCACGTACTCCCCTTTCGCTTAGCAACCATCCCAATTCGAGCCAAAATCACAAATGAAAACATCATCTAGGCTCCTATTAATTCTAAGGTGTGGTCTCATTGAGGGAATATCGATCTAAGAACAATTGACTAATTACTTAATCAAGTTTTCAACTACGTAAAACCTTTGTAAAGTCCTATCCTCATTCTACTCTTATGCTTTAGAGGTTAATTTTTCCCTATTTTTCTAGGGTATCATTTTATTTTTTCTATCAAACCCCTTTGAGAATCAATTTTCCCTATTTTTCTAGGGTATCATTTTATTTTTTCTATCAATCTCATTTTCTCTATATTTTTCTTTTCTTTCTTTTCTTTCTTTTCTAAATTAAGCACAAATGGAATAAGTCTCCACGAGTCTATAGGGTTCAAATTTTTTACAGATATTTGTCCCTTTGCTCATTTCATCGAACTTTAAATCCATTTTATATGAAAGAAATAGTATAAGGGACATTACTCACTATAAACTAGTGTCAGGCCTGAAAGAAGAGTCTATCCAGAGTATACCAAGCCCGGAAATGAGAAAATAAATTCATTTTAAGGTGGGACCAGATTTGAAAATTCAAGTCCTAACGGGACATGGTTTGTACTAGTAGGTCGATCCACTTATAGGTTTTCGTTCAGTAAAATCTGCAGTCAATAACTACTGTAGGAACAACACAAAAATTAGCACAAAAAAAATTTCAGCAACATAAGAGATCATAGATTCCAACATGTTTTGACTTAATAAAACATAGAAATGACTCAATAAAAAGAAAAAAGTACATAAAAAAAAAAGAAAGTCATTAGTAACAGATAAATCCCCCGAACTTACCTTGCACCGTCTCAATGCAAAAGCAATAAACAGTAGGGAATAACAAACTCAATTAAGTAGAAATAAAAATAATAATGAAATGAAAAAGACAATGATTCGAACAATAACACCTGATAAAGACTCAAAATTCTGTTGAATGTGAATCATCCAGAGTGTGGCTGCTCACAACTGCATTAAGATCCTGTGTGGGAGTGTATCCTGCGTGTGCTGAGGAGTCACTCTGAGTTGTATCTAATGTCTTTGCTGCATCTTGTCCAAAGACAGAAACTAAAGAGAAACGCTCTAAGTCTCCATCATCAGCTGACTCAGCTCTCTCTCTCTCTCTCTCTCTGTGAGTACTCCTAAAAACTCTTGGTACAACGTGTCTCTGAACATGGACAACTCTGCTCATCATCCTCTCCGGTAGAACTCTCCTACTTCTCTTTGTAGCTAAAGTAGCTCGAAGATCCTCCAAAGACTCTGTTTGTGATACAGAATCTGAAGCAACCATGCTCCTAGGAAGTGATCCTCCTACTTGTGTAACAGCCTTGGCGACAAACACCTTGGCTCTATGATAGTCCCTCATGCTAAGGTTGGGGAACTTTGGAGATCTCTTGAAAATATGAGAAGGATAAGGGTCAAAAAGAGTGTGACCTTCCTGTAGAGATGGAAGTGACGAGCAAGGTAGAGTGTATCAGGTTGGCTCTGTGTCATGAAGAGGCATGAACTGGTAGGAAAAAGTCTCAGTACCCTAAATCCATCCCGCAAGATAGCAAGATCTAGCAAGTGCTGAAAGATCCCTTGATCCACTGCACATCTATGATCCTCCTAGCAATGAGCTCTCTAGTCTCCTTAGAAGCCTCGTGCTTCACATCTATGATCCTCCTAGCAATGAGAGCGCCACAGTTGGCTCTGTGAGGACTAGCAATAAAAGGAGAGATGATGATGAAGAACTCACCCATGAGTACTGAACATTGCTCGGTCCTACTGAATGTCCTCTGCGAAATGAGCCTATGCACATACTGAACCGCTGGATGTCCAATCTTGGCCTCCTTTGAATGCCCAGGTCTAAGTGTCTCATGAGCAAATGGATCCCAAACAATGTAGGCCATGTGATCCGAGCTAAACTTGGCTTCATCTAAACATTCCAAATGCAAAATCTCACACAACTCACCAATAGTCAAAGAGTAAGTTGTACCTCTAGATGAGAAAGTGAGAACTCTATCTCGAGCCTTAGCTCGTTTTTCCTTGGGATATGAGACTTGAATAGTGCTAAGAAACTCCTTGATAAGGTCCTCATACACCGAGAAAGAAATCTCTACAAAAGCTCTCAACTTCAAAGCTTCCAAGAATCAAGTGACATCTCTTGTCAATCCTAAAACATCAAGTGTTGGGAAGTGGATCTTCAATGGAGCTTGAACCTTTATAGTAGAAAATGATGCTCCATAATCGAAACATGGATCCATCTTAGGTCCAAAAACTCTTCTTCTCGGTTCTGGAGGTGCCTAAACCGTGAGCTTAAGTCCCTTAGCTCTTGACTTTCTTTGCTTCTTTGGTGGTTGAGACTTGGGCACATCATTGATGATTTGAGAAACCGGAACAAAAACCATCTTTTCTCCATTCTCATCCAATTCATCACTCAAAGTATCTTCACTTTCACAAGCTATATCCTTTCCATGCTTCTTTGTGACCTTCTTTGAACTCTCCTTAGTAGTTGGTTTCAACTTCTTTGATTTTTCGGGTTTCGAAGGATTGCTTGGCTCTTGAATCTTTAGAATGATTTTCTTTAGGATAACTATCCTTGTTGATTTCCTCACAATCTCCTCATTGTCCATTGTTGAATGTCCTACAAAATTAAAAACTCAAAGAGACAATGAGTCTCTTGAAAAATTCAAAGAGAATCCATATATGTTCTTAAGAAATTTGTAATAGCTAAGAAACAACTACATGATATGAGAAACAAATTAAAAGCATCAAACAAGGAAGAACTTAAATTTCTCAAAACTTCGAAGTCATTTTCGATTCATACACTAAGCCAAAAATCATCACCAAAAGCTTCAATTTTGTAGTCAAATGATGCAAAGTAACTAGCATATCGTAGTTATACATATGGAAATTGCTTTAGAACAAGCAAATTTAGCGAATTTAAGCTCAATTTTTTGGATTTTATGGTTTCCAAAGTTCAAAATTTTTGAAATTTCAAAATTTAATGGAAACAAGCTATTTTACATGTTCTAAGTATAATCCATAAACCCAACAAGTTTTTCTAAAGGAAATCTCTAAGAATTAAGCTAAGAAAAGCCTAAATCTAAGAAATTTATAAAATCCTAAAACTTTTAACTTTTAGAGAAAGAGAGTTTAACAATATACCTTGATGATTGAATAGAGGAAGGAATGAGATTCTTCAATTTAAATTAACCAAACTTTAGCAAATGAACAAAAAATACAAGGTTTTGAAATTTTCTTCTTAGGGTTCTAGAACTTGCTAAAGAGAAAGAGATGAAGTATTAAGAGTTTTAGATCCAAAAAATACTAAAGTGAAAACCAAACTCTTGTTTCTCCTTCCCTTATTTTCGAAATTGGTTTAGTAAATTAGGGGAAATTGGTTTGTTTTGCTAAAAACCGGGTTTTGGACAACTAAAATTAAAATTTAGGGTACTTACCTCTTGAGACCGGTCAGGGACCAATTTTCAACATGAACCGGTCATGCATTTCATGCCAGCTGGTCGGGAGAAATCGCGGACGAGGCACGATGCACGTGTGACTGGCCGCGTTTTCTTGGAAAAGGTCGGTGCTGGCTCGTCCGCCGACCGGTCCTAAGCCTCAAATGGAATGCGTGGTCGGGGCTCTTGGACCGTGACATTGGTCGTGTGCCCTGGTGTAACACACATCGATCGTGGAGCCTTTGGCGGCTGGTCGGGACGTTTTCTCGGCCGTTTTGGGTTTTCCTTTGTCGCATCGCGTTCCGATTAGTCGCTTTGAATTTTGGTTGGTCGGTTAATGTTCCACGATGTCCTTTATTGTACCAAAATGTTTTTAAACATTTCTTTACTGTTGATTTTCCCGAAAAAATTGAGGATACGACCATTTAGACTTTCTTGAGTTCTTGAAATTTCTTTTTGACCGGATTAAGAACTTGTTTGGATAGTTGGTCGTTGTTGCTCGGATCTTTAAAGTAGTATGGTGAATTTTCTGCCTGCCAACTTGATTGTCATCTAATAATGACACTTTTATCTTAGCCAAGCTCATTGACTAGCCGACAAAGACGTAATGTTAGCCAAAAATTAAAATTTGAAAAATCAAAATTCTAATCGGGTTGTTTTGTTTATAATTATCACTTTGCTCGGGCATCTTCTATGGTTTGAGTTGATTTGCTTGGCGGCACTGGAAATCTCCATGCTTCTTTTGTTAAGAAACTTGATCCTCTGGGCAACTGCTTTCTGGAATAGCTTAAGAGTGTTCTCGAGCTTCTTTTTGTAAATCTCATCGTTCTTCACAGTAAAACCAATGGAGATTCGGATCTTGACTTTAGCATAGGATGTTGGCAACTTGTGAACCTCTTCCTCTTCTTCATCCACGTCCAAGAAAAGATCAGTTTGTACCTCGATGGCACAAGAATCTCTCTTTGCATCAATTTTCGCCGGTTTTGAAGAAATTTGCGTTTTGATGGATGTAGCTTCTTTCTTTGAGACTTGTTGTGTCTTGTTGCTATCTCCAGGGTCGAGAATAACATTCTTTTCCTCCAAAATAGCTTCTTTTTCTCTGAAATTGTAACTCACAGCAGGGTAAAAGACTTGCTTGTTCACTCTTTCTAAGCAAATCCTTTTGTTGGGGAAGTCGAAGATTGCTCCAACAGTAGCTAAGAATTGGAAGCGAAATATCAATGGATTTGTCTTCTCTCCTTTAGTAAAAACAACTTGAAAGTCAGTCGGTATGAGAAATTCTCCTACTTCAAACAGAACATCAGAAAAAATCCATATGGTGTGGATGTAGACATATCAGCATACTCGATAGAGATTCGAGATGGTCGAAAGTTTGAGAGCCCTAAGTCCAAAGCCATGTTTAATAATATCATATTCACATTAGCTCCAAAATCACATAAGAAATCATCAATCCTAACTTTTATTTATTGATCAAGGAATGATGAACTTCCCTGGACATTCTCTTCAGTTTCTTCTTATAGGCTCTCTTAGATTCGTTTGGTAAATGATTCGGCGGTGATTTTCCTTGAGAATTGAGGTTTTGAATAGGTTTCTTATTAGTAGACACAACCTCCTTAGCTTCCTTTAAGTTGGCGACCTTGCAGAAGGATTTCACTGGGTTTTCCTGTTTGTTGACAACTTCACTTGTTTGAGTGATTTGAACTTCAAGCTTCTGGACATGAGTAGCAATAGCTTCATACTTTTTTGTAAGATCATTGTAGATGTTTTCCAGCCTCTTATTAACTTTCTTGTGGTTTGTTTCATCTCTTGAGAGATTTGCTTTAGAATTGTCTCAAGCTTGCTCTCTTGTAGATTTGACGTATTGGCTTGAGGATAAGTTAATGGTTGCTTCACTTGGTACATTCATTTGTTAAAAGTTTTTTGCTTAGGCTGATAGGAAGCTCTTAGTTGGGCATTTTGAGGCAGATATAACTGATCTTGAGGGTTCTCTACGTTAGCGTTCTGGTAGGACATATTTGAGTTGTTTCAATATCCTTGGTTGTATCCCTTGTTTCCGAAATTTCCACCAATGTAGTTCACTTCTTCCTCTTTCTCCTCTGTTCCATCTTCTAAATTCTCCATATTTGGAGCTTTATTGGCGTCTCCAATTGTCTCGACAGCATGAACTCCTCGTCTATCTTTTAGTAGTTGAGAAATCATCGTCTTTAGTTCTGAAATTTGTGCAGCTTCTGCTGAATTGATGGATCCACACATGTTTTTGTCATAAATAAGGTCACTATTGGTGTCACTAGCGGATAGGTTCTCGATCAAAAGCTTGGCTTCAGGCACAAATTTGGTCATGAAACTCTCATTGCTCGTCGTGTCTAGAGAAAGCTTGTACTTATGGTCGATACCATTGTAGAAGATGTTCCATAGATTTTCTTAAGAGAAACCATGGTTTGGGTAGTCCCTTGTGTACTCTTTCAACCTTTCTAATTTTTCATAGAAGGATTTTGTAGGTCCTTGTTGAAAGCCGGAGATTTTGTTTCGAATGGAGCTCGATCTCTGCTTAGTGTAAAATTATTTCAGAAGGGCACCTTTGTATTCGTCCCATGTGGTGATGGATTGTGGTGGCAGCGGAATCATTCATCTAAGAGCCTTATTATTCAGTGATAATGTAAAAATCTTACACTTAAAGTAGTCCGATGGAACTCCATTTGTACGCGTAGTATTGCATATCTCTTCAAATGTGTCGATATGGTCAAGTGGATGTTCTGTGGACAATTCATGGTATTGATTTTGCTTCACCAAGTCTATGATCTGAGATTTAATATAAAAATCATTCCTTTGAGTTTGAAGAGGATGAATTGGATTCCTATCTAAGAAGAATGCATCAGAAGAATCGAAGTCTCCAATAGTTTGAGGATGGCGAGGTTGATTCTGATAAGCTTGTCCTTGAGGGGGCTGATTCTAAGGTAAACCTTGGTTAATCAAGGCTTGAAATAGTTGTGGGAGTTTTTTTAATCCAACCAAATTCCCAGCTGAAATTTGTTGTTGGTTATCCACTCGAACAAGTGCATTTCCTCTTCCGGGTTGGTTTTGAGGAACGGGGGCAACACCAAGAATTTCTTGTGGGTTTTCTTGGACTCCTTGAAGTCCTACAGTAGCAGGTAAGTTAACGTGAGGTGGAAGAAGAGCAGAAGGGGAGACGGCAAGTACATGGCTAGTAGCTATGTCTCCTTGTTCAGTGAGAATGATTTTATTGTCCACAAGATGTGGTTGCCCATGAGGAGGATTCTGGTTCGGATTTTCCATAGAAGCTAATCTTTCTCTCTTTTTTCTTCTTAAGGTACGTTCAATGATGTCAATAGGAGGATTGGCTGTAGATGAGTCATCCAAAGAAGATCTCCTTTGCATAAAACCTGAAAAGAAAAACGGAAAAACAAGTAAAAACTGAAAATAAAAATATTCTAGCCTAAAATCAATAAAGAAAAATCCGTAGATAATGAATCAAGTCCCCGAAAACGGCGCCAAAAAGCTTGATAGCTTGTCAAGTTTCACTTTAAAGACACTATTGCTGTAAGTGAACAGTGTAGTTGCAGTACTTCAGGTTATCAATCCCATGATGACTAAAATCTTACTCTACAAATTTCAGGATCAATTTGAGCAAAAACAGAAAATAAAAAAGGTTGTTTGGTGAGTTTAAATGTAAAAGACAACAACTTAAAATAAATAAAAGTATGTAAATCAATGAGAAAAAGCGTCACATAGGACATTGGCAGAGAATCATGCATCATATAAGAAACTGTTTTGTTTTGGGGATTAGAATTAAGCAACGTCTAGAACTCGAAAACACTAATTTAGATTCTCTCTCCTATTGAGGTTCGGGATTCTATGCTTAAGTATCAAGGGACATCGACTTTCATACGACCTTGTAATAAATAAACATGCATTATATGGATACATGTTCGTTAAGTTCACTAAGCCAAGACGATCTACTTTCGAAGCCTCCTTGTAACTCAGCTTGTCAAAGATTTATTTCAGGTGATTTAACAAGCTTTTGGAATAAAAATATACCTACGGACAGACTACTAGATGCGCTGTAGAGTAATCATGCATAAAGATCAACCGAGACAAAGAATATATAAATCCCTAATCAAATAGTAGCATCTTATGATAACATGATCTCTTTGGAAAGCCTAAAAACCTAACTAATGAAATACTTAGACATGGAGCACGAAAAAAAACAAGCAATCGATGAGAAAAACATCATAGAATAGATCAAGAGTAAAGAAATCTTCTCTATGACAAAGTATGGAATGAATCTCTCCAAAGAACACTTGGAAACTTTTAGAACAAAGAAAAGATCTCTCAAAGCTTTTGATGGCTCTGTAACTCTCTGTATATGTCATGGCTCTCTCTATTATAAAGTCAAAAATCAATTATGTATAATGCTAGGGCTTCTTACGTCGTCATTGGTTATGTCGGTTCTTGCGGAATCAAAAACGGTTAAGTGAACTGGAAGATATGAGTAGAAATCTGTCTCTGACCATGAAATGCTTTTGTGACCGGAGTGTACCAAAAATGGGCACTCGGCCGGTGGTAACTCCATCACCCGGTCACAGTTTCAATCTTGCTCCACTTGCTTCATTTCCGAGAAAGACAAACACATCTTTGCTTAAACGAATATAACTTCTCGGTCACAGCTCCAAATTACTTCAAACAACTTGAATTTGAAAGATAACTTAAAATTCCAACATTTGGAAGAATTCCAGTTCATCCAATTAAGGGAAAACCTTTGTTCATGACGATCTTTCTAATGCTGAGAATCTGTCCAGAGTGGTAAAATGCAAAACTCATGTGTTTGAGCTTCCGTCTTCTTGATTCTTCAATCAGACTTGCTTGGTAATATGAATGAGGTCCTATTAGCACGTTTCTTCATCTTTTTTGATGATTTAACCTGATTAGTCCTTAAAATCACAAATAAGAGAAAACTACCTCTAGAGGTCGTAAAAACGTTAAAAACCTGCAAATAAATAAATAAAAATCCAACTAAAAACGGTAAAATAATAGTGTTATCAATTATGTTATGCTTATTCGTTGACTGATGAAGAAGATGTTCGCATCGTTGAAGAAAATTCATATATGGATAGTGCAGATAGCGAAAAGCATTTGAATAATAAGAATTTCATTAGAGGGGTTCTACATAATACGAAGGATTTTGCTATAGAGATAGATATAATGGATAATGAAGAGATTCCTTTATCTTGCATTTTCCTTGGAGAGTTAAGAGTGACATTGATACAAGAAAAAATGTGGTGTACAAAGAATAAGTAACAACTCAGTAGCTCAAGGAATTTCAGAAATGATGCCACATGAGGTTAACATGGTGTCGTTGGGTTTGGAAACATCTTCTTTGGAGGTGAAGCATTTGAACTTACACTGCTCTTCATAAAGCTAAACTCTTCAATGGTATTAAGAAGTTTCTTTACATTTTTAAAACTTCTTATACATGTCATGTAAATTTTTTTAATACCCTTTTGACATACATAGCATTTTTTATCTCTTCCATAAATTTGCTTTCCATCGATGAATTTTGTTTTCAGAACCACATTAGAGTTTCTAAATACATATAGGAAGCTTCTATCACGAACAGTTTCATGACTCCTTAGATATAAAGATTTTTTGAACTCTTTTTTAGGTCTCGAGAAACGTTCTTGATATTTTCAAGTTGGCTTTCACTCAGACACATATAAAGGGAATCATACCTCCTGAAAGCGACCTCAACCCCTTTGATGGTAAGAATGTTTTGCGTTAGAGTTATTCTATTTTAATTTGGGCGTAGAATGTATTTGTTCTACTTAACTTGGAATATGTTTTAAGTTGAAGTGCATGCATATATGTTGGCGAATTTTTTTTTTTTAGTCTTGTTTGTATCGTTGTACCTGATACTTTAGGATTTCTATCTGGTCTAAATGACCAAGTTTTTTCTTTTCCAATTTTTTTTCTTAATTTCTTCTCGATTTTTTCTCTTGAGTTTTGTTATATGGCATCTGCAAATCGGAAAGAAGATTCTCCAATTTCTATATATCTACTTCCTCCACATTTGAGGGTTATTGATTTTGCTGCCATTGAAAATCAGTCGTATCATGTGTTTGTTTAGTTAAATTAACAAATAAGTGTTCATTACATCTATCTAACTAATTAAAAGGAGCTCCTTATGAACTCTAAGGCTGTCCACATCAGCTCTCTTCCAAACCCTTCTTCTTCCGCCACATCATCTTGAGACGCCTCGCTATTTTAAGAACCAACGCCTCGCCGTTTAGAAAAAAAGCTACCAATTATCAAAAAACGATAATCATTCTCCATCTCGATTTAAAACTAAAACATTAGGTCAATTTTAATAATATGGTGACTCAGAACAATTTTTATAACAAAAGCTGGTGATCACACGTGTACATAGGTAAACATGACATTTGACTAATGTAAGAACCGAAGTGTTTC
>OVAN01007793.1:0-19133 GCA_900406275.1 Anastatica hierochuntica | reverse complement strand
TTGTTTTGCCGTTTCCAGCTCTCCAACTTGCAAGACAAGGGCTTCTGAGATCGATTGTACGATCAAAGACATGGCTGTGACATTCTTACCTTCATCATCACTCTGTGTTTCAACTACATCCCAAACTTTATGATATCTTAGGAGAAGATTCATCTTAATGGCCCATACGGTATAATTTATTGAATTCAAGAGAGGACACTTGATGGAGGAGCTTGTCTCCGATACTTTTACCTCCGATGAGGAGGCCGTCGAAACGACGAGCTCCTTATCACCCATCTGTTTCTATAGAAGCTCTGATACCAAATATTGGTCTTATTTTAGGCCCATATCCAATTCCCTCCTCTTAGTATGATATTGTCCACTTTGGGCCCAACTGACAAGGCCCGAACGGATTTGTTATTGGGCTCCTTCCCAAAAGGCCTCATACTAAGTGGGATTGGACATTATTTATATACTAGATTTTCTCTTCTAGTATTTCCGATGTGGGACTTGATTTGTATTCCAACAATCTCCCCTTCAAACCAAGAACCACATTCACTCGTGTCTGGTTTCTTTGAAGGGCTTTTTTTTTCCCTCCCACTTCGAACAGGTCCACACTCCTGAACCATGGGCTCTGATACCAAATATAGAAACAGAGAAATCGATTTGTTTTAAGAGATTCACGTAAACACTCGTTCTTATTAAAGAAAAACTGACTCAAAACCTTAACACTTTCTCTTGTTCACAACAACTTTCTAAAACAAAAGAAAGAGCCCTCAAACCGTAACAACAAAACCTAGCAAAATATAAAGTATATTACTTCTCCTAATCAAATAAGGAACTCAATTAAAAGACTAGATAACTCCTAATAAAACTTTTAATTATTATCCTTATGACTAAACCATGACTCGGTTTAGTATACTCCAAATTGCTAAACCATAACTCGGTTCTTCGATGGCTTGTTGCTTAAGTAACTACAAGTTTATTCCAACATTGGAACCATATTATTAGAACCGAAAGATTTACGATTTGATTTGGGTTCGGTTCTTGTCCAGTTTGGATTTTGGATGTAACTAATTGATATAAATTTTTGGATATTTTTGAATATTTTCGGTTTTAGTTTGTTCAGTCCTAAAAAATTGGAACGGTTGGCATGTTCTTAAAAAAGTTCCGGTTTCTGTTCAGTTTGGTTCTTTGAATTTCGGTTAATTTGTCCACCCTCGTTCATTGATAACGAAACTTAATGAACAGTCCGGTTTGATCCGGTTCAAAATTTTCGGTTACGGGTTTTACTTTTTTGAGTCATCGTCATCTTTCGCTCTAAAAACTTTTAACCAACTCCTCACTATACCCTAGAGACCTCTTCATTTCTCGGCGGCGACGTCGCCATTAGTGGAGTGGAGATATGTCGGCGTTCGAGGATGGATTTGCGGCGGAAACGTTGTTTGGGCAAGGATACTCTTACACATACGACGATGTGATATTTCTACCTCACTACATCGACTTCGCCACCGACGCCGTCTCGTTATCCACGCGCCTCAGCAAACGCGTCCCACTCTCGATCCCCTGCGTCGCCTCGCCGATGGACACCGTTTCGGAGTCTCATATGGCTGCTGCTATGGCCGCGCTTGGAGGAATCGGAATCGTTCACTATAACTGCGACATCGCCACTCAAGCTTCCGTCATCCGCCACGCCAAGTCGCTCCGAGTTCCGATTGCTTCCGACGCTGTTTTCAAATGCCCTGACCATCAGATTGCTTCTGTTGATGATTTTGGTCCTTCCTCCTTCGTCTTTGTCTCGCAGACAGGTGAAATTCGCCATCGATTTGGGTCCTTTTAGCTCGAAGTAGTCTAGTTTCATTTTCGAAATAACTTGAGCAGAGATTACAAATCGAAATCGAAACCTTTCTTGTTGTTTGAATGATTAATTAGGAACATTGACACCGAAACTGTTGGGATATGTCTCGAAATCGGAGTGGTTGAGTATGAAAGATGAGCAAAAGGAGATGAAGATATACGATTACATGAGGAGCTGTGAGAGCAAAGATTACTATGTTCCGTGGGATATTGATCTTGATAAGATCGATGCGGTTTTAGAAGATAAGCAGAAAGGCTTTGTGGTTCTGGAGAAGGATGGTGAGACCGTGAACGTAGTAACAAAAGACGATTTGGAGAGGGTTAAAGGGTATCCCAAGTTAGGGTCAGGAACTGTTGGTCCAGACAAGAAATGGATGGTGGGTGCAGCGATAGGGACGAGGGAATCAGACAAAGAGAGGCTTGAACACCTGGTGAAATCTGGAGCTAATGTTGTGGTGTTGGATAGTTCACAAGGCAACTCCATTTACCAGCTTGACATGATCAAGTATGTGAAGAATATGTATCCAGAGTTGGATGTGATTGGTGGGAATGTGGTGACGATGTACCAGGCAGAGAACTTAATCCAAGCAGGAGTTGATGGGTTGAGAGTCGGTATGGGATCTGGGTCTATATGCACAACACAAGAGGTTTGTGCCGTGGGACGCGGACAGGTAAATGGAAGCTAATTTGATTCTATGACTTGCACCTTATAAAATTGGGGTCCTTTTTTCTTCATGCGATTGGTACTCTCTTAGGCTACTGCCGTGTACAAAGTCTCGACGCTTGCTGCACAGCACGGTGTACCTGTTATTGCAGATGGTGGTATCTCAAACTCAGGTCACATTGTGAAGGCTCTAGTTCTTGGAGCATCAACTGTGATGATGGGAAGCTTCTTAGCTGGAAGCACGGAGGCTCCTGGAGCTTACGAATATCGAGTAATTGCTCAAGCTTCCTACTTTTGGTTATTTGTTCTAACCAACTTCCATGATTTTCTTGTTTCGTGATCTGTATTGTTTTAATTACAGAACGGTAGGAGAGTGAAGAAATACCGAGGCATGGGATCATTAGAAGCGATGACCAAGGGAAGTGATCAGAGATACTTGGGAGATACAGCGAAACTCAAGATCGCACAAGGAGTGGTGGGAGCAGTCGCTGATAAAGGCTCGGTGTTGAAATTTATACCGTATACAATGCATGCCGTGAAGCAAGGTTTCCAAGATCTGGGTGCTTCCTCTTTGGAGTCCGCCCACAGGCTATTGAGAGATAACACCCTTAGACTTGAGGTACGCCTTTACTTCCATCTCTTAAGCTGCGAGTTTCACCGTTTTGATGTTAGTTGCTTGCGTTTTATGGTTTTGATGTTGCAAATAGGCTCGTACCGGTGCAGCACAGATTGAGGGTGGAATCCATGGGCTGCTTTCTTACGAAAAGAAATCGTTTTAGCTTTGCTAAGTTTTGCTCTCTTATTTTCTACAAAGGACTGGATCACTTTATATTGGTGTAATCTTGTAAGAGTTGAATCCTGTTTTGTAATGCTATCAACCAATTTTGGATTATGGAATCTTTAAAGGATCTTAATGTTTGGAGGAGCTCGTTGTCTGCTAATACTTTTGATCCGTCAGTATCCTTTTGGTTCTTCCATGAGACGAAGGGTTCGAGTCTCTGCGGTTTTTGATCGAAGGACCAAGACGTACACACTAGCTCACAGATTCATTATGTTTTCAACAAATGAATTGAAGTATTGATATGTTTCCAGAAAAAAAAAGACTTAAAATCGTTTGTTATTCATCTACAAAGCTATCAAATGAATGTCTATGTCTTTGAACTACTAATACAGAAGCATTTACATCCATATTTGATGAAGCCAAGAAATCTCCAACGATTCCAAGTTCCGGACACTCTTCCCAGTCACTCATTCCCGACGTCATCGGGCAATCTTCTCTGCCTTTTCCCACCACAAACAGCGAATACATCTCTCCGATCTCTCTCAGATTCATCAGCGTTTGCATTCCGTTGCTCACTCGCTTCTCTATGAATCCAACTTGCCCCGTCGTTACATATCTATCAATCAAATTCATCCCCATAAACAAAAAAAATGCAATGTTTCCGGTGAAGGCAAGAATCAGAAACAGAGTATTCACAGAAACAACGTTTTTGTAATCGTACCTGTTATAGAACTCCTGTAAGAAGCTTCGATCAGTTTCCTCTTCCGTCTGATTTGTACCAACAATCTCAAGAAAAATCTCGTTGTTCTCTACGGTCATGGCGTCTCCAACAAGGTTTTCTCTCTTTGAATCATCTGCGACAAACTGTATGACAGTGAGGTGAATCTTAGAGTTATTGGTGAGCCACTTGCATAACGATAGAGCCTCACGATCATCAGGTCCGCCAAAGAACAATGCCGCGACGTGCTGTACCGAATCAGACCCGTGAAGCTTGTGAAAACCGGTTATGTTTCTATCCACAAAGATACCTACAGAACACACAGCATGCTGTAGTACTTTCCGATTCATATCCCGAAAAATTTCGCCATCGTCTGTAGTTTTCCCGTCGACCCTCTGGTGTTTATGGAAAGGAAGAAACACAATGGAGACGCGGAGATCTTCAGTCCCGTTACAAATCTCTTCGTGCATCTTCTCCATCTGCGCCACGAGTTTCACCTGCCTGATCATGATCTTTCTTTCTCTAGTAAACGAATCAATCGAGTCATTGATCTCTAGTCCTTCATTAGTCCCGAACTCATCATCTCCGCCGCTCGAATTCACTCCATCTTCGTCTAATTCGTGGTACAGCAACTCTGTTTTCCGCTTCTTCGGGAGCGGTATGAGGTGCATAAGATAAGGCGTGAACGGCGAAGAATAAGTTCCGTCTAGACCAGAGAGTAGAGAGATCAATCCACGAGCTTGACGCACACCATAGACGCAAGTCAACACTCGTAGCTCCTCTGTGGTATCGTGGGACTCAAGCGATGTTTTTCGGTGTGAGAAATCCTTTTCTTGCATCCTAAGCAACAACGACGAGAGTATTCCGCTTAACAAAGTGGTGATCACCAGAGACGCAACGATGACATCATGAATCGTCGAAGTAAACCATTTCTACAAAAGAGAAAGAGAGAGATAAAGAATCAATACAATCAATAAACAGAGAGAAGATTATTAACTGGTTTTGAAACTTACCTTGAAAGTCACGTTAGAATCAAGAAGAACCAAACCCATATGACCTTTAACAGAAAGAATAGTAGACAAGAAAAGCCAATACTTCTTTGGGATCTTAAGGAATGAACAAGCCAATATAACTCCTAGATGCTTCGCTATCATGCTTAAAGCTACCGTCATACCGAGGATGAGGAAATGGCGTTTAGTTAGCGAGTTTACGGTGAATCTAAACCCGATATAACCAAAGTAAACAGGCAGAACAAACTCGTGGATCGGGTAACTCAACCGGTTGATCAACGTTCTATAAGTTTTGCCTTCTCTAGGAAACATTACTCCAATGAAAAACACGAAAATCGTGGAGTTTATGTTGCTAGACTCAATGCTTAGCGCGATGACTAGAATAAGGATGAAAAACGCAAGCGTTTCGGCTTTAGAGATGTATTTCTCTTTAGGGTTTCTCTTTGGGAGCCATGAAGCTAAGAATCTATTGATTAAGATTAGAACTCCAGTAGCAAACGCATAGGCAAAGATATCGCCGATCATAGTCCCTGAGACGTAAGAAATGGCTACGGTGTAGAGTAAAATATTGCTTATCTCGATGAACAATCCGCAGGAGACAGCTAAACGTCCGATCTCGGACGTATGGAGTTTCCAATCGATGATCGAACGGATGACGACAGGAGATGCCGTGTTCGACAAGGTAACGATGAAGACTAAGTATAACGTTAAGTAATCGTGTTTGATTTGAAGGAAATGGATGACGAACCAGAGGAAACCGAGCCAGACTATGGCGGAGGAGAGTAAAGAGCCCATAGCTACGAATATTGAGTTCTTCACGTTTCGTTTCATGAAGTCAAGATCGAACTCAAGACCGATCAAGAACATGAAACATGTTCGTAAAAGGAATGAGAAAAAGATGTAATAGCCTGCTGAGTCTTTTTGGAGGAAGAACTCGTGTACTTTTTGGATTATTGTGAGCAAACTCAATACAATCCCAGCCTGCAAAAAAATAAAACAAATTTAAGACATTAGTTTCTGAAATATCTTTAAAATGTTTTTTTCCCATTGAATTGAAACCTTTGGGGTGTATTGAATCTAGCATTAGAGAGAGATTTAATTTTTAATGAGTTTTTTAAAGTTTTCGTGGAATTATGAAAGTTGTTTTGATTTGTTATTAAAATTCTCTACAACTCCATCTAAAATAATATCTAAAACAATGTGATTTGAATATATTTTACATTTTTAATAAAGAAATTCAACCAAAACAATTAAAGTCATAATTCCAGTAAAAACGAATTCTGAAAGACTTTCTAAAATTTCGGTTTGAATAATACCGAATTTCAAATTTTAATATAAATCATTGGTTGAATACTCTCTCATAATTTAGGTGTTTCTTGCACGACAAGATACTCTTAGGGTTCAAGTTCATGGACCAAATTAGGAAGAAAAAAATCAAAAGAGAAATTGTGGAATTCAGACATTCAAAATCTAAAAAAAAAAGCAGAGAACTCCAACACAATCCTACCTTCAAGTTATAATCAAAACGTTATTTTCACTTGGTTATATATTTCATTATCATAAACATATATATGCTAGGAGTTAAATTGTGAAAATTTTAAAATAAAGTGTTGAAAATAAAATAAAACTTACAAGAATTTGGGCAACGGGACCAGCTTGGCCACAAGGTTTAAGGAAGAGATAAAAGAATTGAGAGAAGACAAGAATACAAGCCATTTGAATAAACATTGTATTGAGTGGATTAAACAATGCATCTCCTTCTGGTAAACAAAACAACATTTTTGGATCCATTTTCTTGTTAGCATTCTTCAAAAGATTACTGCAGGAATTAGAAAAAGAAAAATTGTGAAAGAAACTTAAATCTCTTGTAAAGAGAAGAATATATATTTTTCAAGTTTTTTTTAGAAAAATATTTTTTTTTTTAATTTTGTTGTTGGATTTTGAGGGGTTTACATTTACTGATTTACGTGATTTAACCTTCGATTACTCCATGCCTCTATTTTTTCCCAATATTTTTTTTCTTATCTTCATATCTAGTGTTACCCATTAAAATCGGACAAAATTTACTAAATTCGGAAAATGCATGTAATATAAGTTTATGGTGATACTAATAGTCCAATTTTTAAAATAGAATAGTGCCGACTATAGAAAGAAAATAATAAGGATGACATTTTAATTAGTTTCTTTCATTGGTAATCATTAAAACTTCAATCTATCTGATTTATGTATTGAAAAAAAATGTATAAGAATTCAAGTTAAAGGAACTACTTGTCATATTCAAATTAGTTTAAACTATTTCCGTATAAGTTACACGTCTAATACTTTTCCTAGTAGATAACAAATCGATCGAATTTTGATATATTATAATGTTTTCTTTTGCTTCAATAAAAAATTGTGCATGAAACAAAACAGTGCATCCATGTGAGGACTATCAAAGACATTCCATTTTATTGTAAACAAGAAAACAAGATTTTTTTATTTTAAAAAAAGATTATTTTTCCATTAATTTATATATCATTTGAGACCACGATTAATGATAGAATTTCTAATGGGATTCTTAAGTAATATTTAATATATTAATTGCTAAGAACGGTCTATTAGACAAGAGATTTTAGAGCATCTCCAGTGGTGTTATCCATCATTGGAATCCTTAATTTTTTTTAATTAATTTTTTTTACCAGATTTAAAAAAAATAAAATTAAAAAATAAAATAATCAATCACAGGCCGCCACGTGTCAGTGGGATCCGTGATCAGTGCAAAGATTGAATCTTTAAAATCCTTATTTAAGGATAAATCCTTAAAAAATGGTAAAATGGTGGGGCCCATCTTGTTTTTTTTGTTTGTTTCAACACTAGGAAACCCTTAATAACTTCCATTGGATGTGGTCTAAACTAACTCTTAACTTTTTTTTTGATTTAATTTAATACTTTTTATTAGTTTACAACTTCTCTTAAAACATGCAATAATTATGGCTTGAGATCTCTTTGATATATATACACACACATAAGCTTCCAAATGAACAAACCATAGGGCAAAGACATTCCAAAAGGCATCTCCCATGCCCTGTAAAGCACGATTAAACTTAGAGCATCTTTAATGGGGGATGTTAGAGGGTTTTTAACACAAAAACCAAGACAAATAGTTAAAAACTCATGTTCAAAATAACCTAATTAGCATCCCTTTTTGGTGGGTTGCTTGCACTATTCGCGGGTCCCACTACGACGTGGCGACCCGCGATTGATGCATTGATTTGTTTTTTTTTTAAATCTTCTACACAAAATTTAAGAACCCCTTAGAGGGGTTTACCATTGTGGATGGTCTTATCTTTTCCAGCTGCAGCAGCAACTACCCGCAACTTGATAATTATAATAACATACTAATATACGATAGTTTACAACATTTCTTGATTGTAATTTTCTACTTGTCTTGCAATAACATACGCCAAAGGATATATACTAATTTTGACAATATTCCAATATACAATCAATTTCGGGTTAGGTCAGTCAAATTAATTTTGGGTCGGACCGACTTTGATTTCAAATCGATCGGCTTTCTTTCGGGCTAGATTTCGGTTCGATGGGATAACGTGGGTTCATTATGGTATCATGTTAAGTTTTATAGGTTTCTAACTCAAAACTAATTTGTAATGAGTGGACTGGTCTATATCTCTTGTACTCCTTCCGTCCTATAAAAATTGTTGTTTTAGTTTTTTACATTGTCTCGTAAAAATTGATTTTCTATTTTTTAAAGTACTTTTGTCATTAATATTGTTTCTTTCAAAAGAAAAACTCAACTAGCCGTACTTTTTTTTTGAACAGCAACTAACCGTACTGTTTGCATGATTTATTAAATAAAGGTTTTTGGATAAAAAATTTTTTATTACTTTTTACTCTGTAAAAATCTCAAAAAATTATCAATATTTGTGCGAGGAAAGAAATATTATTTAGGTACTATTTAACTTTGCCTAACATGTTTTAGGCTCCCTACTTACGATATATGTTGTTTCTTAAACCATCTTGTCAAAAAAAAAAACTTTTCTAAACCATATGGCCTTTAAAACCATACATCGTAACCTTCTATTTATTATGCATTTTAATTGAATATCTTTTAACCCAAAAAAAAACGAAAAAAAAATTAAACTGTTAATCCTTCGAATTCACATGCATGCACTAACATATATCCTGCTGGATCCTAGTCACGAGAGATATTGCATATAAATCTAAAATTATACGTTCTATATTCTTCACCAAATACCAATCACAATATTAAAAAAAATTTATCCCACCATTCCTAATCACTAAAAAACTATTAGTTTTATTCCATTTGCCATACAATAATATATTGATATTCATTTAACATACCTAAAAGTAATGGAACGTATAGTACTAAAAGTAGCTTATAATCTCTCTCTCTCTATATATATAGTAAACAAAATATTCGTGAACATGCACAAACCAAATCAAATCAAACATATATATAAAAGAAACAAAACAAAACCATACTCGTACGTGTTTCTATATGGCAGACTCGACTCTGCCACTTCTCTCCGATACTAACTCGTCCGAGTCAAAGGTTCCACCACCACCAAGATCCCTCGAAGAGACGATCGAGCAATGCATCGGAAACTTCGGGTGGGCACAGTTTCTTCAAGCCGTTTTAATCTCATTCGCTTGGGTCTTTGACGCTCAACAAACATTCATCACTGTCTTCACAGACTCGCAGCCCACGTGGCATTGCGTCGACTCAAGCTCAATATGCAACACATCATCATACTTATGCACCTTACCAAACCAAAGTTGGTCTTGGGACTTTAACCAACACGTGTCGATTGTATCCGAGTGGGGGCTACAATGTGCAGGCTCGTTCCTCAAGGGTTTACCAGCGAGCTCCTTCTTCCTCGGATGTTTGGTCGGCGGCTTAGCTCTGTCTACGCTCGCTGATTCATGGCTAGGTCGTAAGAACATGCTTGTGTTGTCATGTTTCATAATGTCTATGTCTTCGATGCTTACTGCTTTCTCAACGAGCATTTGGGTTTACGCGTTCTTGAGATTCGTGAACGGGTTCGGTAGAGCAACGGTAGGGACTTGCTCCCTCGTTCTATCGACGGAGTTAGTAGGTAAAAAGTGGCGAGGACGAGTCGGTGCGATGGGTTTCTTGTGCTTCACGTTAGGTTTTTTGTCTCTTTCGGTATTAGGGTTTATCAACAACGGGAATTCTTGGAGGTATCTCTACGTATGGACATCGATACCGACTTTAATATACTGCATTTTAGTCCGTGTTTTCGTCCGAGAATCTCCTAGATGGCTTATCGTAAAAGGTCGTAAAGAAGAAGCCATCTCGATTCTCCATAGCATTGCTACTAATGCAATCACTATGAGTTTCTCGAACTTATCTTTAGATGTACAAGAAGATGATCAATCCAAATCAAACCCTGACGTTTACGACGCGTTAAAGATCTTGATGAAGAAGCCTTGGTCGCTTAAGAGATTATTATCGATTATGATTGTTGGATTCGGTATCGGTATGGTTTACGATGGAATGCCATTAGCGTTAACGAATCTAAACTTCAATCTTTACTTAGGCGTTTTCTTCAGCGCCTTATCCGAACTCCCAGCGTTTTTAATAACGTTTTTCTTCATTGATAAAATCAATAGAAGAGATGCGTTGATAGCATTCACGGCACTAAGTGGGATATGTAGCGTTCTAATCGCGGGTTTAGGACAACAAATCGGTTCGTTACTACAGATTGCGTTGGAGTTGGTTTCGTTTTTCAGCGCGTGCACCGCGTTTAACGTGACGCTTATATACACAATTGAGCTATTTCCGACGAGTGTGAGGAACTCGGCGATCGCGATGGTGAGGCAAGCGTTAGTGTTTGGTGGCGTTTTTAGTCCGGTTATGGTTGCTGCTGGTCGGGAGAATCAGTTTTGGTCTTATGGGATGTTTGGTTTGATCATAGGGTTGTTTGGATTGTTTGTTGTTGGATTGCCTGAAACTAGAGGAAGTGTGTTATGTGACACTATGGATGAGGAAGAGTATAAGAATTTAACAAAGGAACATTTTGTTGGTTGATTATGTAATTTATAATTGGTATAATTAAATAATAATTATGGTTTTGTTACGTACTTATGAATCTATTAACCATGGATTAATTAGCTTAAGTAATACATATTTGAAGTTACCATATAAAACCCAATTAATTTAGAGTTTATAGATAGATAGACGAAATTTGATACAGAACATCAAAACGTGGTTACCTACCCAAGAGCTCCTCCCTCTATAGTTTCTATTTCAAATCTCGATCACTTTTTTTTTGTCTCTCCCTTTTAAAAGTGTTGTCCAATTTCACATCTAATCTTCAATTTTTATAACTTTTCTTTTATAGTCCCAAATAAATGAATTTATTTTTTAATTCTTTTTACCCTTTTCGTTTTCGTTTTCGTGAAATAAGAAAAGAAATTACAGTAGATATACCAACAAAAACCACTAATTAAACTTTTTATTCCAAATAATCAAACTACATCTTTTGCCCCCAATTTTTTTTATTCACAAAAGGGAACTTTTTCGTAATCTCAATAGTTTTTTTACTCCAAAAAAATTAAATCTTGTTTTTTTTGTATGTATATTGAGCTAATTTACTCAAATAAGAAACTCCTTAAATAATGTAAGATTGTTCAAAAAAAATTGAATTTACTAAAGATATTGTTCAAAAGAAAGAGTTAGTTTTTCATCTTATGGTTTGACAAAAAAAACTCTCCTAAACTAATTAACATTTAGCTTAAAAAGTACCACTAGGTTGATCTCTTCATGATGTGTGCTATCAAACTTTTATAAGTTTGTGAATGGCTCCTACCTTTTAATTTGTTTGAGATGAACAAAAAAAATATTAACCACATGCTAATTATGATAGATCATCAAGAGTATCAACAACTCATTTCACGATGTGTAAACTGTGAGAAACTTCCTCTTGACTGACCTCAACATATTAGTGATTTAGCTTTTGGTATTATTAAACAAACATGACACATGCGCGTCTTTCGAGCTTTGTCCATATGTTATTATTGTTCTGATTCTCTAGACATGTACGCCATAAACATAACACTGTATTTGCCAACTCTTTTTTAAGTAGTTTGTCATTTATTTAAAACTATCTAACTACCTTTTCCTATTCCGCTAAACTTACTTTAAAAATATTCAATTTAAAGTAATATGAAATTTTACGATACTCCAATATATATTACTATTTTAGGTTCTCAATATATATATTATTAGATAAGATCACACCTGATACGCCGACAATGTGTATATAAATCATATTATTATCAATTTAGATTTTGAACTTATAATTCATGTAACTATTATAAGTGTTATTAGAAAATAATTTAAAATCCGCTATTAAATTTTGAAATTGCATGTATTATAAATGACTAATTTTATTATATGAAATTTTGTTTGTCCACAATTAGTTTGCATATTAAACATTCATTTTAAAATTTTTATTATTTAGATAAAATGTTACAATAACGTGTTTTTTATAACAAACTTTTGTTCTCTTTTGTGATTTAGTTTTATTTATTAATGAAATTATTCATATTTAATATTTAAAATTTATACAACAGAAGTAATACTTAACAAAAAAATGTTAACTTTACATAGGTAATGCATGCAATAATCAATTCGTTACAATAAAATTATCATATTTAATCTTTAAACTTTATAAAATGGAAATTATTTTAAACAAAATTGTATAACTTAAATAGTTGACATATATCATAATCTCATAGACATAATTCACAACCCAGTGATTTACAATTTTGTCGATGTATCACACTTACATCAAACGCGTTCAACTTTACAAAAGATAGGCAGTGTTTTGTAATTTAAAAATTGTAAATGATCGAACATTTACTACACCACCACTTATATATAACCGCATGTAAATCTTTTGATTATACTTTATAACTAGAAAAGTTTTCCTACTCAGCATGATCAGCCACTGGAAATTAGATACAAAACATATAAACGTGATTTCATTACCTACCTATAAGCCCAAAACCCTCCACGCGACCATCCCGTACGAGAATATTGAATCTATAAATAGTTAAACACAATACACAACTTCACAATATCGTTAGTGTTCATTGCTAACGAGCAACACCACTCTCTACTCTACACACACACACACAAACATCATGACAATAATGATGAGCCTTACAACATCATTACCATACCCTTTTCAAATCCTAGTTGTCTTTATAATCTCCATGGCATCAATCACTCTACTAGGTCGAATACTATCAAGGCCGACCAAAACTAAAGACCGGTCTCGCAAGCTTCCTCCTAGTCCACCAGGATGGCCTATCCTCGGCAACTTGCCCGACCTAATCATGACTCGTCCTAGACACAAATATTTCAGCCAAGCCATGAAAGAGCTCAAAACGGATATTGCATGTTTCAACTTCGCCGGACTCTACGCCATCACCATAAACTCCGATGAGATCGCTAGAGAGGCGTTGAGAGAGCGAGACGCCGATTTCGCGGACCGGCCTAATCTTTTCAACATGAGAACCATAGGAGGCAACCACAAATCAATGGGAAACACACCGACCGGTGAACAGTTCACGAAGATGAAAAGAGTGATCACATCGGAGATTATGTCCGTTAAAACGTTAAACATGTTGGTAGCTGCAAGAACCATCGAAGCCGATAATCTCATTGCTTATGCTCACTCGGTTTATCAACGTTCCGAGACGCTCGACGTTAGAGAGTTCTCGAGGGCTTATGGTTACGCAGTGACCATGAGAATGATGTTTGGAAGGAGACATGTCACCAAAGAGAACGTTTTCTCCGACCATGGAAGGTTAGGAAAAGCGGAGAAAGAACATCTTGATGCGATTTTCGAAACACTAAACTGTTTGCCGAGTTTTAGTCCGGCGGATTACTTGGAACGATGGTTAAAAGGTTGGAACATTGATGGTCAAGAAGAGAGAGTGATAAAGAATAGCAATATAGTTCGTCGTTATAACAATCCAATCATCGACGAAAGGGTTGAGCTATGGAGAGAAAAAGGTGGTAAGGCTGCTGTTGAAGATTGGATTGATGTGTTCATTACGCTAAAAGATGAAAATGGAAAGTACTTGCTCACCCCTGACGAAATCAAAGGGCAATGCGTTGTAAGTAAAATTTTCTATATAATTCATCATAATCATTTAAGTAGGAGATATGTAAATACGCTGAATATGATGACCATCTAGATAATACATTATAGGTGCAAAATGCAAATAGATGATTAAATTTGAAGGAATTAGACATTCCTCTAAAAGATTACCATTTGAGATGGAACTGACCTGAAACAATTCCACTAATTCTGCTAATAAAAAACCGAACTGATTAGAAATTTTTTTTAAAAAAATTGTTATTTTACTATTTAAGAGAGGAATGTATGGAATAAAAATTTTTCTTTATATCTTTATTTCACTAACCTCTATTCCATTCATTTTTCTATAACTTATTTACCATAAAGTTACTATAAGTAATTCAAAAACTACTTTAGAATATGCAGATTTAATAAGTTAGAAAAAGAAAGAAAAGTATATCTAATATACATATATATGTATATGTATTTTTTGGCGTTTTTGTTGCAGGAATTTTGTATAGCAGCGATTGATAATCCGGCAAATAACATGGAATGGACACTAGCGGAAATGTTAAAGAACCCTGAGATTCTTAAGAATGCTTTGAAGGAGTTAGACGAAGTTGTTGGAAAAGATAGGCTTGTTCAAGAATCAGACATACCAAATCTAAACTACTTGAAAGCTTGTTGTAGAGAAACATTCAGGATTCACCCAAGTGCTCACTATGTCCCTCCTCATGTTGCTCGTCAAGATAGCACCCTCGGAGGTTATTTCATTCCCAAAGGTATACAAATACAATGTGTGTTTTCATTTCGATAAGATTTGCATGCATTACATTAATATTCTCTCGATAAACGATAAATTAATGTCTCGATAAACCAATAATTTTCTCTGGTTTCTTTTTTGACCAAAATAATTTTTCTATAAATCAATAGCTCTTTAAATTAATAAAATATTTTTGTTCCAGCAATATTAATTTATAGATGTTTTATTGTATTAATATGGAATATAATGATTATTGGACAGGTAGCCACATTCATGTAGGTCGTCCTGTACTAGGTCGGAACCCTAAAATATGGAAAGATCCAATGGTGTACAAACCAGAGCGTCACCTTCAAGGAGACAGAGACTCAAAAGAGATTTCTCTTGTCGAAACAGAGATGCGTTTTGTCTCGTTTGGCACAGGTCGACGTGGCTGCATCGGTGTTAAAGTGGGGACGATCATGATGGTTATTATGCTGGCTAGGTTTCTTCAAGGGTTTAACTTCAAACTCCCTTCTGGTTATGGACCGTTAAGTCTAGAGGATGATGATGCATTGCTTATGGCTAAGCCTCTTCTCTTGTCTGTTGAGCCACGCTTGGCACCAAACCTTTTCCCTAAGTTCCACCCTTGAGAGAGAAAAAAAAAACAAGACGGCTTGTTGTTTTCTCTGTTCTACTTTGTAAACTCTTTGTCGTTTCTGTTTTATGTTGCTTGACGTACTGTCGTTTGTTGTTGTTTTATACTATCCTTGGCCACAACGCCATTGTTTCTTTCTACCTCTGTTGCTTAATAAGTAATAACAATTCGATCAACATTCCAAGTGATGATAGTTATAGCTAAATGCTAGTGATGATGATCGATTAAGTTGAGATCGTGATGGATTAGGTTACTAAAAGGTGGATCTTTAGGCCATCATTATCAAAGAAATTAAACTCTTAAAGGGTTTCTTAAATTAAATTTTTTAATATTTTTTTTTTGGGTTTGATTTTAAAAAATAAATAAATAAATAAAAAGATTCACCAATCGCGGGCGCCACGTGGCGGTGGAGCCCGCGAACAATGGAAGAAACGAGTTCTTATTTAAGCACAACAAGAAACGTTTCTTGTTAAATTGGTAGGCCCCACACACTTTTAAATTAATAAAAAACTTAAGAAACCCATCTAAGATCCTTTGTTAATCATGCCCTTAGACCATGTTCAACGCTGTATTTTATCCCGCCTTTTAGTTTTTTTTTAATTAAAAAAAGAAAAAAAATGAATAGGTAAGAGTGGATCTCTTATAACTCTTACATGAGTCTCTTAGTATTTTTTTTGTCAGAACTACTTCATTTTCGGATCGGTTCCGGTTCAGTTTTTTCGATTTTTTTTTGTTTTTCATTTTTTTTGGTTTTTTATGAATTTTTTTTTAAATTTCAAGAACCGATCCGAGGATCCGAATGTCTAGACCTATTTTGAAGTTTGGTTAATTATAAAAAAAAAAAATTTTAATAACCCCATTTGGGGTTCTTGCAATAATAACAAAAAATGCTTAGAACCCATTAAAGGTTCTTATACTTATTTTATTAAGAATCATGTTCTTACCATTGCACATCCTCTTAGGTAGAAACAATTGTTAATAGTAATATGAGTGACATGACAACACTAAAAGTGCAAATGGTTACCATTAAAAAAACTAGTGGAATAAAAATGAATGGAATAGAAATTAATGGAATGAGAGTTGTATAGGAAAAATATTTTCCACTCATTCCTCTCCGAAATAGTAGAGTAACAAATTTTTAAAAATTTCTTTACAAATTTAGTTTTTTCCACCAGGATTAGTGGATTTGTTTTCCACTTTTTATCATCTTAAATGGTATTTTTTTTGATAAGAATGTCAAATCCCTCTAATTTTATTTTACTAATTGTGCATTCATTTGTACCCTAAAGTTGTTCCACATTATCAGGATAAACGTGACCACCTACCTAAAGTATTTTTATTTATTTATTTTGATTAAATCCATACTCTGAAAAGCAATTCAATTTTGGTAAAATTGATCTATTCAACCAGTTGAATTATAATAGCACACGACGTATATAAAGATTCATTTAATCATTAGGGTATTAGAAAGAACATTATAATATAAACGTGGTTACCAACCCAAAGGTTTCCCAATTCCACGTGAATATCACATGCAGGATTTAACAAAAAAAAAACATATCACATGCAGGATTGAATGTACGCATGCAAAGCTGGTTTATACTTTATTGGCCAAAGTCATTTAATTGTGTCTCTAAAGTTATCATTAATTTCAGTTTTTACTTATTTTTTAGTTGTATAGTTATTATGATTTAACATCATGTTTTGGATTCGATATAACTGCATGATCATAATTTTGGTCTCTAAAATTTTCATTTAATCTCGGTTTTTTCGTTTATATTTTTTCCTTGTAAAATAATCTGTCTTATACATGAGATTATGGTGTGTTAAGATCATCTCCAACCCAACGTCATTTTTTACTCTACAATGGAATAAAATGTAATTTGGAATAAAAATGTTCCAACTCTACTCCATTTTCTACTCCATTAGAGCATGTTTAGCCCAAGAAACTCACTTGTATTTCTCTAAAAAAATATATATATTATTTTAATTGTTTTATTAATATTTAATTTATATTTTTTTCAACCAATAGAAAGGTCTCTCCCTTTAGAAACTCTTTAAAAACGTTTCTTAGTTAAGAGTTTTTGGGATCGTTTCTTAACTTCTCTCTCCCTCTTTCAATTCTTTAATATTTTTTTTCTCTTAAGAAACTGTTTTAAGAGACAACGATAAACATGCCCTAATAGAGTAAAAGATGGATTTGCTCCATAAATAGAGTAATACTTTTTTTGTTTATTCATTACTTTATTTTTCACTCCAAAATAGAGTAGGTTTGGAGTACAACTCCATTATAGAATTACTCTATTTAAAGAAAAAAAATAAAGTTTTACATCTGAGATGCTCTAAGTTTCTTTACATTCTTGAGCCGTAAGTCACTAATTACAACTTCAATCTCAAAAAGGTAAGAAAAAAGAAAACTCAAAATGCAAAAAATCAAACAGAAATTCTATAAAGATAGATAAAAAAAAGTGTTTAGCATATAAATGATTTATTAACATAACGGTCATGACAATACAAACCTGGTCGTTGACTAAACCTCTCTCTCTTGAGAATCTCTCTAGCTTTCAAAACCATCTCTTTGTTCGTAATCTTCTTCTCCTTTCTCGTCTCCAACAGTATCGTTTGAATAGCGTCGCTGAATGCTCCATAAGCTTTTCCAGTTCTTGTCACATAAACATCCTCTGATCTTTGATCTGTTTGACATCCACTTAACAAAATCCCATTCTCCGGAAGCTTACTTGAAGATCTTGCATCACTTGTATTAACCCCATGCTTGCCTAGGACCTCACTAAGCAACCCTCTGTGACCATTCCTTTTCATCGAATTCGAGAGACTCACTTTAGTGCTTGAGTCTTCTCCAAATACTTTGATTAGTGTTTGTCTTATTTTCCCATGTTTGATACCCGTTTGTCCGGTTTGTTCCTCGAGAAGACTTATGTAGCTATCTACGGGTAGATATCTTGTTTTAATATCGCCTCTCTCGCCGTCTTCTAATTCGATCTCTCGCTTAATGTATTCGTTGCTGCCTCCGCGGTCTCTATGAGAATTAGGCATTCCACAAGTCATGACTAGCAAATTCTTGACAATGCTAACCAAGAAATCAGCAATTCCAGATTTAGGCTTTTTCGGGAGATTCACGCTCTCCCCGATTTGTTCCTTTGCTTCCTCGATGAGTCCACCACTGTGACAAGAGTCCGAGATGATCGTCAATTGACATCCTTCTTTCACCTCTGCCACCATGTCTCTAAATTCATGATCTACAAAGACATAGAAAACTAATTTATTATAACTAAACATTTTAAAACACCAATATATTCTTGCTATAATATCAATATAGAGCTTCGAAGCAAACTAAAAATTGCTCCGTTTCTAACACATAGTACTTGTTTTTCTATTAACCAAAAGCATAGGACTACGTTTATAACCACCCTAGCCGCTTAAACAGAAGAATCAAAATCTGGTATACTCACCAAAGTTAAAACAGAACCTCAAATACTCCCCTTCAAAAAAAGAATTTTGTTTTTATTTAAATTAAATCGAAAAAGGGTAAATGACTAGAAACTCCTTCAAAATTTAACTTATTTACATGA
>OVAN01007792.1:0-19136 GCA_900406275.1 Anastatica hierochuntica | reverse complement strand
TAGAGAGAGAGAGAGAGAGAGAGATTTTTGTTAAAAACATATATATTATGAGATACATCGAAAAAGTACACTCATACCAAAATCTCAAACGATCTTTTACATTCATTGCTTCTTTATCTGAGGACATGTCTCTTGTGCTAAGAAAATAAATAAGAGTCTTACTCATGTGAAAGATTTGAAACCATCAAGGGATACATGGCGTATTGAAGTTAAGATCATTCGTCTTCGGAAAAATTTTAATAAAGAAACCAACAATACAATCGAGATGGTTTTTGTCGATAAACCGGTGAATAATTATTTTTCCTATAACTTTGCATAACTCTACACAAGAATCATATAGAAAATAATATAGTTAGATTCATAATATTTTTATTACTAGGTTAATATTTTTAAAGGTTTTCAACACATTATATTGTCATACGATTTATACTAGTGTCATTCTATCTTGTGCATTAATATGATTATTTAGGGGATGAGAATTCATGCTTCAGTCGAAGCAAAATTGACTATTGATGCTTCTGATTATCAGACCATCGTTCTAATTGGATTCTACCTTACAACCAAGATTAAAGAGACTATAGATTTCCAACATAAGTTCATGAAAATTATCTTTCTTATAATTAAAAGAAAGTACACTTTAATGATTTTTGCTGATGTGTCGTTCGTATGTGAAGTTTGAGAATTAACGTTATAATTTGATTGATCGAAGCTTTTGGTAGTTTATTTTAATTTTTATTTATTTAATTCATCAAAAAGTTCACAAAAAATGAAAATGAATTTGGAGAGATAATGAGTCAACAATTAAATATGGTAAATTACTTAATACTAAATCTTATTAATGATTAATGATTTTTATGGTAATGTAGTTTGTACAAAATCAATTAATAGAAATTGAATTTATTAGAGAAATTGTGTGATATAACTATTTCAACCCTAATAGAAACTGAAGATATATTTCCCTATATAAATGCAAGAAGAGAATCACATATTTCCTTCATTTGCATACACGAACAAAAAAATCATTTAATTAAATATAATAATTACTTGAACACCACGTATTAAGTGGGATATATATATCCAACCCGAAGGTTTTATTCTCATTCACATATTAACGAAACATACATGATACACCGATCATGGTTATTCTTTTAAGATTTGATGTAAGTTAAACGAAATTATATTTATATTGCTAATGGAAGCTTTGGTTTTTTATGATAACAATTTTGATTTTTTTGTTTTGTTTTTGTTTAAGACCGCCATAGAAAATTGTCCCCACATGCTCGTGCCATTTAAATTGTTGAAGAAGAGAAGATTTGAGGTATGCTTATGGATCTTCATCTATAATTATTAAAATTCAAAATATTCAATAAGGTTTTGTTTATTCATCTGACTATCTTCCAAATAATCTAGAAAGATCTTAAAATTTTATTTTCAACACATGTTTGTGTTCTTTTCGGTTCTTAAAATGTTAATTCCAATAGTTCCATTGTACAAGAAAGTTTATTACCGATACCATAGAATATTATTCTAATTTTACTTACTATGTTTATATTTTTGCAAGGAATACAAAACACGACGGAACTGGAAAGAACATGTTTTTTCATATGTATTTTTTATTTTACATTAAAATTTCTTTCTACAACTTTATTTTTATTTATGAATTGGTTTATTATTTCTTTAATTTTGAATTTTAATAGCTAAATTTATAATTTTGCAGTGAACACAAAACACGATAAAAATTGTAAGAGCATGCTTATGCACATGTACTTTTATTTATATTACATATTATTTTGTTGTAGTATTTTTATTTTATGAATTGGTAGTATTTTTATCCACATGTATTATTCTACGGTAAATATTCTTTTTGTTTGTATATTAAAATTTACGAATTCATATTATTTATTTAATTTACTTATAACAGTAATAAAATTTTATTACCACAGAAAAAAAATATTTAGTTATAAATGTTTTATATTTATAACGAAAATTAATTTAATATATTAGCATCCTACTATATATTAAAAGAAAATACATTTTATTGATTTTTCTACACTTCATTGTGAGATTTAAAATTAATTGTTATAATTTGATTGATGATTTTTTACTTTTTATTTATTTAATTTGATTATAAAGGAAAAAAACCATAAACTTACATCAATTATAATGATCTATGTGTATAACTGAATTTGTATCAAACAAATATAACTAAACTTACATTACATTTGTATCTTTGAAAATTTAAATTTTATGTTTATCATTTACCATTTTAAATATAAAATAAAAATGGATATAAATTAATATACGTGAAAATTTTCTGATTAAAAAAGAATAATCTAATACAAATCTTTCTTATATTATCTTCTAAAAAATTAGATTAAGATTATTATTAACAAGTACATTAAATTTGTATCATTAAAATATTTTCATTATTTATATTTTTATAATCATCATTTACCGTTTTTAATGCAAAATTAAATTGATATAAATTATGAATTCTGATTATAAAATATTTAAATCTAAAATCATTTTGGAAACTATCAAAATAACGTATATATTTAACGAATGAATTCAATGGAATAAAATCTTTCATATTTTAAAATTCATACTTTCCATATAGAGAATCTTTACATATGCAACTCGATTCTCAAAGTTTTGAATTAAGGTATAAATTAACGTGGTTTAAATTTACTTGGAAAGTAAGAACTTTCTCAAAAACAATAAATTTACCAATTTAATTCTTTTTATGAAAATTTTGAAATTTACATTAAAAGTAAGATATTATTCGAATAAATATAGTTTGAAACTAACATGGAAATGAAAATATTACATGAAATCATTTCTTATACGACTCTATTTAATTATCAATATTTTTATACAAATTATAATATTTGTATAGCATGTTTATAATAACTCTCTATTGATTGTTTATTAAATATTTTATGTAAAAAATTATCATGTTGATGGATATTTTGTTGTCAATCCAAAGGAAATGATAATCATATCTGATATATAAAATTTGTATTTATTTAATAGAATAATAAAATTCATTGTATTCTTTGCACTTCTTATGTCTAATATGACGGGATTACAAAAAAATTAGCAAACAAAATTTCAAATTCAAAGATGATAAAAAATGGCCTTGGTACAAACAAAAAAATTATTTATCGATTAATGATTTAAAACCATGTATAAATAATACATGGAGTAAATTTAGAAATTTTTATGCCCACATCGGGTGTATGAATGGAAAATTATCTTAAGAATATCTTTACCATTAAAATATTCAACTTGCAATAAATGGAACATTAGTGAATTAGCAACTTGCAATATCATATCACTGGTATATGTATGTATATATATATATATATATATATATATATATATAGTGCTACATTATGAAAAAAAGAAACTTTAAACATACTAATTTTTTTATCAACAACTTTACGATATTCATAAAAATTTGGTTTGCTATTCAAGGTGTGTATTCAATTTAAAAATTTATAATTGATATCTCTAAATAACTTTAACTTGATATAAATACGAGATATTACAGAATCATCAAGAAAGCTAAAAAATCATATTCTAATAAAGAATTCTATTATTATAGATTATACATTTAATACACGATTTACATATATATACATCATTTTAGATTATACATTTAATACATGAGTTATGTATATATATATATATAATGAAACTATAGCAATATGTATACATATATAAGGAAAATTATAGCAAAGTTAAAAACAATTTTTAATAATAAAACCCCTTTCACATCCATAATTTTATTAAAACTCATAGCTATTAGGGATGCACATTCGAGTTGGGTTATTCGGATTTCGATTAATTCAGGTAGGGGGTTTAGAAACCGAATTAGACCTGGATAAATTTCGTATCGGTTTGGTTCATGTCCATTCCGGTATGAGTTGGTTTATAAATTTTTAAGAGGATCCCAAGCGGATTCGAAACGCGAAATAAACACGAAATTATCCAAAAAAACTGAATTACCTTAATTGAATTACCAAAAAATCAAAACATCCTAACCAAAAATTGATTTACCCGAAAACATCTATAAAATAATGGTAAAATAATTATATATATATATATATATNNNNTATGTATGTATGTATGTATGTATGTATGTATGTATGTATGTATGTATGTATGTATGTATGTATGTATGTATGTATGTATGTATGTATGTATGTATGTATGTATTGGTTTTTCGGATACCCGTCCAGTTCCAATTCGGTTCGGATACCCGAAATAATTTTGAATTGGAATCGTTCAGGTATTCATTGTTATTTGGTACGGTTTGGTTCCATCTACTTCGGTTCGAATCTGTTTCGAATTTCGGGTTTCGGTTTATTCGCCCAGCTCTAATGGTTATGGAAACAAATGTTTATAAATCAATACTCAATATCCTTTGTGTAATGTTCATGCATTAGTTGTACATTATATAAATAGAATTCATAGCGTTTCATTTTATATGTAAAAATATACAAATCACCCAAAAAACTATAAGAAATAACAAGAATGCTTGATTATTTTAATTACATTTATCAAATTTAAACTACCTTTTTCACAATTAAGCTAAATTTTATTAAAATTTAATCAATTTTTATTTTTATATTCAAATAATTAGGGTAAATACCTTACCAAAATATATTCCAACTTCATAATTATTTTTAAATTTAAGAACCAAACCAAAACTTGAAGAAATCAAATCTGAATAGAACTGTGTTTTTAAACATCCAAAATAGCTCCTAAACATAACTGTCCGAAAAACCGAATTGGAACTAAATCGTGTAGCCGAGAATTATACGATCATATAACGTTAATCTGTCTTAAAATTTTCATGTCCGTACTAGGTGCGGACCAACCACCTAGTTTTGCTAATTACAAAGATATTCTATCTGGATCACTAGACAAAATATTTTTAGTTGGTAAGTAAATAAATCCTTCTATAAATTAAAAAAAAGAAGTATATTTAGTGATTTTTTTACACTTGTCATTCATAGTTGCATTCTACAACTAAACGTTATAATTTAATTGGTTGATCTGAATCTAAATTTATTTTATTTTTGATTTATTTAATTCAATCTTATTAAGGGAAAGGAAACCATTAATCAACTTAAATCAATTGCCAAATACCACTAATAATAAAAAAAATAGTACTAACTCGATCTGGTGATTTGTTATTTTTAAATCCATTATCAAACACAACCACTAAACTTATTAAAATTTAATAAATATAAATAATGATAAAAATAAATAGAAGTGAAAAAATCAGCTTTAAAGACCGCTGACAAAACATCAGTGCTCACTTTAACTATCATTTTGAAATATTTTTTTTGTATTTTCATTATTACTAAGAATAAAATACAATTTTTGGATTTACATTATTACTAAGAAATAAAATAATATTTTTCTATTAAAATTTACGTGTTTTGGATTTCGTTTTAACATAATAAGTTGATTAATATTATTTATTAGTTAAATATTATTTTGAAACAAACATTAATACACAATTAGGTTACATTTTTCGGCATAATATATATCAAAAGATTTTAAAACTAACGTTAATACACAATCCAGGTAGATAAAAAAATACTCTAAATTATAAATAGGCAAAATTATACATTAAACTCAATATGTTGCATTCTAATAGAAATTAGATTAGATTTTTATATAAATCAAAATTATTATAAATATAGAAACTTAAATCAATTGTGTAATTTACGATTTCAAAATTACAAGAATTTGATTCATATTTTATCATAATATATTATTATACATTGAATATATAATTATCGGAATAATATATTTTATGGATTCAAATATACCAAATTATAAATAGTTGAAATAATACATTAGGTTTAATCTATTACATTCTAATAGAAACTAATATAAAAATGGGAGACTTACAAAAATACACCTTTGTATTGTCTGTTTTTCAAAAATACCCCTGTTTGAAAAAATTTTATTTTTACACTTCCTTTTTTAATGAAAAAGACCATTATACCCTAGACTAAAAGAAACCCTAAACGTTAAACCCTAAACCATAATTCCTAAACTTTAAACCCTAATAGCTAAACCCTAAACCCTAATCACTAAATCTTAAACCCTAAACCCTATTTGTGCAAATAGGAGGTGTATATTTGAGAACCATTAAAAGACAGGTGTAAATGTAAAATTTCTTTTCCTTTTAAGTGTATTTCTGTAAATTAATCTATAAAATTTAACATTAACTTTTGACTAATAGAAATTCATATTATTATGTAAATTCGTATTTCATGTACAATAAAAATTAATTTTGTAGTGCAATTTACATTTTCAAAATTATAAAAATTTTAAATTTTATTAACTTTCCATATAATATCGCTATTAATTGATATATTATCTCAATAAATTCGAAAATATATTATATATGTAAAAAATTGTAACAATTGTAATTGCTATAAAAATGAAACTAATAGGCATGTAATTATTTATTACTCATATATAGAAAGTATGATATGTTATATTATTGTATAGTAAATATTTAGTGATACATGAAAAGTATGATAAGTAATATCACTACAACTTATAGCAATAAATGTTATTGTGTAGTAAATGTTTTTTCCACACAAAAAAAAATGAATTGTTGTGATTTTCAAGTTTGACTTCTATAAATGTGTTGTTCCTCAATACTCCCTTTGTTCCAAAATAAATGATGTTTTAGCATAAAAACTTTGTTTCATAATAAGTGAGATTCTTACATTTCAATACAAAATCAAATAATATTTTATAATGACCATTTATCATATCTAATATATGATTTATCATTGGTTATATTATTTTTATTTAATGTTAATTTTTTGTAAACAATAAAATTTGTATTAAAGTTTGTATATTTTAAATTTATGTGTAAAAATTTTAAACTTCATTTAAATTGAAACAGAGTGAGTACTAAAGATTCTGACTTTTATTGTTTTCTCATCTTTGCAATTTTGAGTTCTTCTTTTTGGTATTTAAATCTCTATTTCTTGTCTTTTGTTTTGTAGTTTAGCCTTGTAAATACTTCAAAAGAAGCATTTTATCCATCGAGATTTTAAACCTCAAGTAACTAAAACGCCATATCTATCGTTCTTTCTTACATTGTAGTTTGATCAATCATGGTTTTGTTTTCTTCTTTCGACTTTTATCATTTATTTAAGTTTACAAAAGCCAATCAAATCTGTTTGATATACCATGTCATATTTTGTAGGTTAAAAATTATCTTACTAAAAACATATGTCAAGTGTCTTCTAAGTTAATGTTGGTATCATAAAATGGAATGAATTTTTTAGGTTTTATATTGATTAAGATAATATTTAGGCATGTTTATTAAAATAATATTTATTTACTTAAGCTTATTCAAATTTTTATCGTACTAAATATGTGGGTCAACCGATTAAATTAATTAGGTGATAAAATTAATATAAATAATTATATACGATAATACTTACAGAAATAGAACCATTTTCTTACTCTAAAAGTTTATGTTCACCATCGTAATATAGTAACTATTAATTAGATCTATTAAATTTATAAGATTCTATTAATATATTTTAGCCATGTTAATAAAATATGGATTTGAAAGGAGTAGTAAGATAGTTAAAATTCGAGTGCTAAAATGGTTATAGATAGAACAATTTATAGTAACTTTGAACTTTTTCTTAAATTTAAAATTTTATAAATATAATTTATGGTTGCTGAGGTTAATAATTAATAACTCTTCTCTACATTCTATATACAATATCCATATATGATATAAAAATATATCATATATTTTTTTGTTTGACTGATGTACAAAAGCTTGTCTCTCGGCCTCTGATTTTTTTTGTTTGATTCCTATTTCTCAGTTGGAATATAACTAAAAAATCTAATTTTGGGTTCTCTTTCGAGTCGAGATTTCTAAAATGTATTTCTATTGTTTTCTTTTCTCTTTCTCTCTCAAGTCAGATTCTATTTTGGGTGTAATGTTTGTTTGATTTACTTTGCGTGTTTTCTTCTTTTTCTTTGATTCGTTTGAAGAGGCGAAGAAGCAATAGTCGACGAATGAGAATGATCCTAAGGTAGGTTTTGTTGCACAAACAAAAACAACTATGGAATGATCTTGGTCAATGGAATTCAATTTCATAAATTGAAAAAAAAGAATTGAAAATAGAATATCAATGATGCAAAGGTCACGCGTTTCTGTAGGATTAAACTTGTGCTTTTGAATTTATGGGATTTATAGAAAGAGTTAGCTAGCCACTTTCTTGCTTATCTCAGAAAAGAAAATTGCAGAACATAGATATGTTTTATTTTTGCGGATGATGATGAGAAGAAGAAGAAAACAGTTTACTTGAAATCATATGCAGACTATTAAATAGTTGTATAGCGATTTCTTTGCGCTTTCGAATTTTAAAATGATATGTGAGTATTGTAAATCTTGATAACTGGAACTGTTGGGGTGGCACAGGAGAAAAATGAAGTGAAGTCTCAAGGATGGAGAAATGCACATATTAGGAAAAGGCAAGAGTAGCAAAATAAACTTAAGAATTTAAGAATCGAGAGGAAAGAAGTTGAAGATCAAGAGAAGGTTGAGGATTCAATCATGGCTGCTCCGTTCTATGTCCAGTTCTATGATGAAAATTTATTAATTCTTAAAGCAAAGCAAGAACAAGAAGCCAAGGTAGCAATAGTCCAACTTCTAGATCACTTTTGTTGTTACCATAATTCTTAAAACACTTTGTTTGCCTATGTAGTCAACACTTTGTTTGCTTCTCTAAGTTAAATGATTACATTTTTCTTCTAACACCAATTTTTTCTAGGCTTCTGATGTCGACTTCTTGTTAGACTCTCTAAATTCCGTTGATGTGAACAGCATTCCTCCGACATCCGTTATTAAGCAGTTGGCTGTAGCAATCGAGTGAGTCTTGATACATAAGTTTTAACGCGATTTGGATCTTTCCCTCCATCTTTTTTCATATAGTTTCTAGGGAATTTTTTTTCAAAAGATCCAATTATAGCCCACTGAGGTTTGAATTTGTAGTAACATATGAGGATGAAGTATGTGTTCACCAACTTATATATTCTATGGTTAAAGCATTTTGCGATGTTCCACTCCGCTTTCTCATTATATCATTATAAGTTTGTTATTTCAGAGTAGGAAAAAGGACTAAGACTGTGAAAGACTTTGTTTCATTGTCTGGAAGATCATCACCAATGAGGGAGAGAGGGGGTTTGAGCCTTTCTGCAATGAAATCGTTTGTTCTTGGTGAAAAAGAGGATAAACTTGATTTTGATTCAAGAGATGAGGAGAAACTTGTTTCTCTAATAAATGCCTTATTTAACGTTGGTATGTTTGCCTTAGACAAGAGAAAGTTTTCTTCGTCACACTATATTCCAGTTACAACTATTAAATTTTCCATTGTTTGTGATTTTGGTAAATTATTTACAGATAGTAGATTCCTCAGCAGAAAAATTGTCCTTGATTTGGAGTCTCCTATTAATAGAGCATCTTTCACAAAAGATCTTCATGCTGCTCCTCCTGGTAGCTTTGTTGTTAAGCTAGCTGAAGTAATTGGAAGTTTTACAACACCAAGGAGAATGGCTTTGTTTTGGTGCAGGGTGGTTGATGAAGTAAGTTATTATGTTGAAATTTTGGATTTAAAGTATCCTTTTATTTTATTTCTTGTTCGCTTCTATAGCGTGATTCACATATGATTTAAGATTAGTGGATAATTCACTCTGTTGGTGAATGTCATTTGATAAGCCACTACAAAAAATGTGTCGTATTGTAGCTCGTTTGATATTTTGTTTTAAATAATTTGCATGTGCAGTTGAGGAGATTTTGGGATGAAAAGAAACACATACCATGGATACCTCTGGATGAGATTCCAGATTTGAAAAGTTGTCTACTCCACCAATGGTTACAGGTTATAAATTGTTGTCTTGCAAGGAAAGCACGGTGCTTAGTTGCTTCCAGAGCATTAGATGCGGTAATGAGGCATGCCAATTCAGCGAACGAAGAGTCAAACGTTTCAGAAGCAAAGGGTAATTTAGTTTCTCTTTTGTATGCTAAAAGTCATACCAGAGAATTCATACTCCGCCTAGGCGTTTCTCACCAAGTTGAGAACTTAACAATGCTGGAAACTGGTGAACATGTGTACGCCCCAATAACACAGGTTCGTAACTTCTGTCATGGTTGGTAAAATTGTAGCTGCCTTCTCTATCTCATAGTTACTAGTGTTTATATCCTTGTAGGAAGGTCCCGTATTGACGGAAGATCTTATGAGAGAAACAGAGGAATTAGTACTCCGAACAGGGAGGTCAGTGCGATTAGTTCGTTGTTATATTTTTTATATAAATTTATATGCCGCTGGAATATTTTTCCTGTGGTCAAACTGCTATTATATCATGAGTTGGTAACTAAAAGACCAAGAACAATGTCTAGACGTATTATCTAGCCTTATTTCAGACATCTTTCGTATATCCAATTATCTTGATATATTAGATTTTTGTCTTTATTATGGTTCAGCATGGGGGCTGGATGTTCTCAACTCTTGTCTGACATGCAAGCGTTTAAGGTGATTATATAAAAACAAATAATCTTATTGATGTTTGGAATGTAAGCAATTGTATGGCAAAACAAATTGTTGTTGGTATCAAATTGACTAGATATATGCCTTTATTAGGCAGCAAATCCTGGTTGTATTTTGGAAGATTTTGTGAGATGGCACTCTCCACCAGACTGGACTGAAAATGATAACTCGTCTGGAGATGACTCTTCACCCTGTCGAGGTCAATTAAGTAACCGAATGCAGAAAGAAGGTGCGGCGTTTATCTTATATTTTTCTTTCTCTCATGACTAAACCGAGCCCAGATTCTCTTTGTGGTTAAACCACAACTGTAATCTTTCATGTTGTGTTCTCAACTAGTCTTTCTATATATTAGGTAATTTATGGCGTGAGCTGTGGGAAACAGCTAAACCATTGCCTGCCGTTAGACAAGCACCTCTATTTGATGAAGATTTAGCTGTGTAAGTTTCAATAAAATGTCCATCTTACTCATAGTGAAATTTGTATTTGATTACTCATGGAGATGTTGTGTGTTGCTCATTAAACTTAACAGGGAAGGAATCTTGAATTCTTTGAAAGACATTCCGGCTACTGAATTTTTCGAGCAGCTGTTTGTTTCACTAGTAAGTTTTTCCCATCAAAATGCATATTATTCTTTTTTAAGTTCTCTATTTGTAAGGTTACGACACAACCCTTGACACCCTCAGTAGCAGAAGACTCTTCAGTTACTATGACACCTTACTATATCGTATAATTTTTGTAGAATTAGGTTCTTTGATCAATGGGAAACGAAAATCTATAATCTCAAATTCTCTCACTTGCATATGTTAAATGGCTATCGTTGATCACACAGTTAAGATTTCGTTAATTACACAGTTATGATTTATATGTAAACAACACTTTGATGATTAGATTGGTAAAATTTTCAGCTTGCCCTGGGGTTTGTGATGTTGGAGCCAACGTTAGCCACAAATGATAACTTTTCAAACCTTTTCTTCGAATGCAAGGATTATGTAGTGGCAATTTTTCAGGGAGGTGCGTGGAGCGATAAGCTTGATGATCTCTGCCAGGTAGTTACCATATGCTGCGCATTCAAAAACGTATATATACATGCTTGAAAATCTCAAAATAATGAGACAATGTAAGGTTATTACTTTAATAGACTTAAATGAATTTTGGTTAGACGACAAAGCAATAACCATACATTCTCATTGCAACTAATTTTGTTGAATCAACTGAGAAAACTAAAGATTTGGTTTGATCTCGACAGGTCTATGAGACCGTGGAAGCAATGCTTTTACGCCCAAAAGAGATTTTGAGATCAATGAAACAAACAGAAGACTCGCCATCAAGTGAGAGCGAAACGAAACGACGATTTAAGCGGCTGAGTTTCATATTTCGTGGTGGTAAAGAGCGAAAACAAACAAAGATTCGAGCAGAAACAGAAGAGAAAAACGCAGAACCTAACCTGCCACGTCATTCTCTAGTTTTTTTGATGGAAAATCGTCTCTGTTTACAAAGAAACCACCTAGACCTGAAAATGTGACTCTTGTCTGAAACTCTGCTTAATTTATTTGATTCGCTTTACCTAGTTTTATCAGGTTTAATTAGTTTGATCAATTGTAAAATTTATATATCACGTAAAACATTTATGAGGGAAATGAATAAAAGAAAAGTGTATTTAGAAATTCATGTGCAGTCCTAAACGCCAGCGTTTCAATTAAAATTATGTTTAGATAGTATAGGCTATTAGGCCCATGGGCTGTTTCTTGTAGTCGTTCTAAAATTTGGGAAAGGGTAATAATAATCGGTAGATCTTAATTAATGTTCAAATATATTCGTTTACTCAGGAAAAGGAGAGTTGACACGTGTACAAAATCCTTTTCATTTGCTTTTCTCGATCTTGTCTCTGTCTTCCTTCTATTCTCCGAACCCTAACCTTCTCGATCGGCGCTGAAGCTTTCTCCACCTCTTCGGTTAGATCTCCTCATTTCGAGATTTTGTTGATTCAGTTTCTTTGTTATATGAAAACCGTAGACAGAAAGCTTACGAATCTGAGCAATTTTGGGTTTGTTATAGCAGGATTCGGGTTTTGTGGTTATGAAAAAGTATTGTCGATGATGAACAGACATCCAATTTTGTTTTTGTTTTTTTCCATTTGGGTGAATGTTATGATTACGAGTGTTGAATCTCACCGACATCTGATGATTTGCTTTCTCTAAAAAACGATTCAGTGCGATGATGTTGCGTGCTGTTATAAGGAGAGCTTCCAGTAGAGGCTCTTGTGCTTCGGTTAGTATTTCCTTTTTTGCTTATAGATTCGTTTGCAATTTTCTTGATTAGGTGATCTTTTTTTCTCGCTTTGATCTTTCTTTTCAGGGATTGGGAAAATCACTGCAATCGTCTCGTGTCGCAGCGTCTGCTCAAAGCTTTCATTCTGTTTCAACAACAGAGGTAAGATTCTTTTCATAACTTCTAACCTGTTATATGTTTCTTCCATGAACGAGATATTTACGCTTCATTTGAATTGTGCAGACACTGGTGCCTCGTGGAAGCCATTCTAGTATCTTCCATCACCCTTCTTGTCCTGGTAATTATTGCTACCTTGTTTTACTTTTTTGTGGGATTTTGTTTTGTTTGGCTAGTTTAGGTTCTACTTGACGTTTGTTCTCTTATTTGCATCCTTACGCAGGGTGTTCAGAATGCTCAAGGTTAGGAAAATCTGTCATTTTATTCATGCATAGACTTTTAAGACTCGAATCTCCCGCATTTCTTGATGAACAAAGTCTATATTCATTTGTGTAGGACTGTTATCAGTTACCAAGGCACAGCCCTGCAAAGATGGGTCAGACATTTTTCATCTGATAGTGGTATGATTGCTATACCTTAATTTCAAGTTATTACGTTTGTTTCCTATGTTCTGGAACTTTGAAGCGGCTTTCGGGCCGGCCAAGTGGCCCTAGATAAGTGTACCACTAAACTGGATTGATGTTGCGTCTCCACTACCCTGAAATATTTGTTTCATTTCTCATTCAGAGTATTATGACACCTGTGGCTTATTTAATTTTGCTCTATACTCGTACTGTAAATTCTTCTAGGCTTTTTACGCACTTTCTTGTACATGTCATTGAAGGGGATGCCGTGGAAGCTGTTGTGCCTCACATGGGTGAATCAATCACCGATGGAACCCTAGCCATCTTTCTTAAGAGTATGTTTTTTAGCATATCTTATTGTCCATTTCATTCTGGTGCATGTATGTATCCAATATTTTTATTTTATGTGCTTTTAATGTTGTTCGTGCAGAACCTGGTGATAGAGTAGAGGCTGATGAGCCTATTGCACAAATTGAAACTGACAAAGTATCAAAAAATTACTTGATTTGTTATCTCCATATTTCTTTATTCAAATAAATGTTTGGTAGGTTCCTGGTGTAGCTTTACTAATAATAGTGTTTGATTCATCTATGTGCTTTTAGGTGACGATAGACATTGCTAGCCCAGCAAGTGGTGTGATCCAAAAGGTAAAATACTTGTGTTGTTTTTTGTTCCTGTGGTTTCTGTCTTGTATTTTACGTCTAATCACTCATTCCTTTCCTGCAGTTTCTTGTCAACGAAGGAGATACTGTAGAACCTGGAAACAAGGTAGCTATAATTTCGATGTCCGCTGATGCTGGGTCCCATGTTGCACCCTCAGAAAAGATACCAGAGAAACCTGCTCCCAAGCCTTCTCCTCCTGCTGATAAGCCCAAATCTGAGAGTACTAAAGTTGCAGATGAACCCAAGGCACCATCACCACCACCACCCCCTAAACAGTCAGCTAAAGAACCGCAGCTTCCTCCAAAGGATAGGGAAAGACGGGTATTCAAACTGTGTCATTTAGTCTTTTCTTGTACAATGTCGTGTTTGTTATCTTTTCCCTTTTTATATGTACATGATTTGATGATATGGCATAACAACATTGCAGGTTCCCATGACAAGACTTCGCAAACGGGTGGCAACTAGGTTGAAAGACTCTCAAAACACTTTTGCCTTGCTGACAACATTCAATGAAGTTGATATGTGAGTTTATGACTAAAAATCCTATGTTGATCTTTATCATTTTGCAATTTTCTCAGCGCACTAATTATTACCCAACTCTTAAGTTCAGCAACAAAATTTTCTTTCTCGCGTAGGACTAATCTGATGAAGCTTCGATCTCAATACAAGGATGCATTTTTCGAGAAGCATGGAGTGAAGTTGGGGCTTATGTCTGGTTTCATCAAAGTACGTTGAAAAAATTATAACTTTCTAGATCTGATCAACATATTAGAAATCTACCCAAAAAGTAATCCTCTTCTAACTATATTTGTTTCAGGCTGCTGTCAGTGCCCTCCAGCACCAACCAGTAGTAAATGCAGTTATTGATGGAGACGATATCATTTACAGAGACTACGTCGATATCAGTATCGCTGTTGGTACCTCCAAGGTTTGCTTCTGCAACTCTGTGGATAGTTAGTTAGTCCAGACATAGACTAGTAATATTTATCATCTTAGTCTTTTGAGGTAGTAGTGATTGATTCCTCTTCTCTGTCAGGGCCTTGTGGTTCCAGTCATAAGAGATGCTGACAGAATGAACTTTGCTGAGATAGAGAAAACAATCAACTCTCTTGCTAAAAAGGCTAATGAAGGAACTATATCCATTGACGAGATGGCTGGAGGATCGTTCACAATATCAAATGGTGGTGTCTATGGGAGTCTTATAAGCACTCCTATCATCAACCCTCCTCAGGTTTGGTTCAATCCGCAATACAAATCAAAGAGTTTTTTCCCCCTTACTAACGATTAAAGAAAAAATCTCTCTGTTTGTAGTCTGCTATTCTTGGAATGCATTCGATAGTGCAACGTCCAATGGTAGTGGGAGGAAACGTAGTACCGAGGCCAATGATGTACGTCGCACTGACTTATGATCATAGGCTGATTGATGGAAGAGAGGCTGTGTATTTCTTGCGCCGTATCAAGGATGTTGTGGAAGATCCTCAGAGGCTTCTTCTCGACATATGAAAATGAGAAAGAAAGATTGGAGACAGAAAGTTTTATGTCTTATTAGCAGTTTGCTTTCAGGTAACAAAACCATAACAGATATTGCAATCTGCAAAGGATGCTTTGAGAAAGTAAAAACTTTTTTTGTGGGGTTTCTTGATAGTTTCTAGAGTTTTGCCGGGCGGGGAAAGCATCGGTCTATTGAGTGTTTTTTTGTCTTGATAAAATTCATACAAGATGTTACATTTTAGACGTGAAATAATGCCACTTGATTTTTATTGGGTTAAATGATTTTCATTTCCATGAAGTTGCATTGTTCATGATGTGGTGTGACATGTTAGTATATCTATCTCCCTTATTCCAAAATAAAATGTTTTGAACAAATCTTTCTGAACAATATAATGTATCTTAATATTGTGCCACTAGAACAGCTATCTGGGTGCTGATTCTTAAATTTAACATCTGGATGACGGTAAAAGATTAAATACTTTTCACGTACGATATGTTACGCAATTCACCAAAGGCAGATCTAATATGTGGAAAAGAGTCGAGTCTTACACTTCCAGTACGCAAGACTTGTTCTTTGAAAAAGGTGGATGGAAGAACAAATAAAGGGTGAATTACCTAAATGCCAAAATCCTATCATGGTCATCTAAAAATGTCATTATTCAGCACCCTTACAAGTATGCCATAATTTAAAATACAGAGGAGAAGACTCCAACCTGGGTGAGGAGAAAGAGAGAAGCTGACCTTACCACTGTGGTACAAACAACACTCAGACCCCAAATCAAGTATTATCTTATATAATATTTAGTTTATTTACGGTGTACATCAATTTTAACACGTGGACAAACCCGAAAAGCTACATTTAAATTCTAATAGTTAACACTAAACCCTAGACCCTAAAAATGAATCATTAAATACAATTTTTTTATAATCATTTAACATTTAAAAATAAAATAAAAATTAAACTCTAAAGTGTGAACAATAAACTCTAAACCCTAAATACCTAACCGTAAACAATAAATCCTAAACTCTAAACCTTAAATCTTCAAACTAAACATCGAAACTAATAACGAAAACCCCAAATCTCTTTTTTTATAATTAGATAACGTTAAAAAATCAAATAAAACTAAACCCTAAAGACCAAATCCTAATACTAAAAACGAAACAATATACATTTACATATGAAACCCTAAACCCAAATTCCAACCTAAAACCCAATACTTTAAACCCTAACTACAAACATTAAACCATATACACTAAACCCTAAACCATAAACAGTAAACCCTAACACATAATTCCTAAACCCTAAACCTTAAACCCAAACCCTAAACCATAACCCCAAAAAATTAAATACAAACTCTAAACCCTAAAACCTAAAATCTAAACCATAAACACTGAAAACTAACTCTAAACCCTATATAATAAATCCTAAATCCTAAACCCTAAATCATAAACTCTAAATTCAAACCATAAATCCTATATTTAAACCCCAAACACTAGACTATAAATCCAAAAATAAACACTAAAAATTACCTTAAAACCCTAAAGCATACACCTTATACTAACACTAAACCCTAACCACAAAAACCCTAAACCCTAATTTATCAACCATAAACCCTAAACCCAAAATCTAAATCCTAATCAATAAACAAAATGCATACCAAAAACACTAAACTCTAAAAAAAACATATATAGTAAAACTAAATCCTATACATTAAATCATACACCATAAACACAAAAAAAAACTTAAAAAAATCCCTAAACAGTAACACATAAACTCTAAATTATAAACTCAACCTTAAATCCAAAAGCCTAAACCATTTGTAAAATGAAAAAAAGAATTCGTAATATATAAGTTTATATATAATTGACTATGTGTATGAATTAAGTTTCGTAGAACAGTGGTAAGGTTGTCTGCATATGTTATGGCAAATATAAAAGAAAAACAACATATGACAAATATGGTTAATTCTTTAAAAATTATGACATTCAGGTAATAAACCCACAAATAAAACAACTTTTTCCCTCCTTTATCCCTTTTTTGTTTTTATAAGGATTACAAAAATGGTGAATTCACTCTAACACCAGAAAAAGACTAATTAGCTCTAGCACCAAAAAAAAGCTATTTAGTTTTTTAGGATGTTCAAAAAAAAATGTTTTACAAAAACACTCCCCTCTACCTTTACCAAAATCATCCAATACTTTTATTTTGGCATACACCGAAAATCGTAATAGATTATTTTTCTATCTTGCCAATACTTTTATTTCGAGTGATTCATATTTTATAATTTTTAGTTAGGACTAATTTGCCAAATAATAAAAAAAAACATTATTTAATTAGTTGGGAGTGACAAAAAATAAAAATAAAAATAAAATGATTGTGAAGCCTGAGGATTGGCCAGCTTTTGCGACAGAGTTACAAGAGTTTGAGAGAGAGATGAATGCCTTTACGTCTTTCAAGTTGACTTATGTTCCACGATTGTCAAATTCAAAAGCAGACCTTTTAGCTAGGTTAGCTAGACTTTAATCTTCTATTTTTTCTTTTGTGGGTTGTTCTATTCCGGTGTGGCTTGCTGCACCACCTCAAGTTATTTGAGCAATAGAAGAGTTTTTTGTGTCAAAAAAATAATGGGGTTGTTTTATAAAATACTCTCATCTTAACAAAAAAATTGGGATGTAATTTCAATTTTTGAGAAGTTTGGATGATTAATTAATAGAAGATTATTTGGCATATGTTATAATTTTCCTTTTAATTATAAAACACAGATAAGAAATTATTAACTAAAATGTAGCAATATGTATAATTAAGCACCAAAAGAAATCTTCAATATCCTCTTATATATTGAATCAAAGTACACTTAGTGAATTTTTCTTATGTGTTACTTATATAAGAGCTTTCAACATTAACCTTATAGTTTGATTGGTGAGAAAATTAGAAAAATAAGACACTTTGAACTTGGATTTGTCTTATTAGGATTTTGTTTAAATTTTTTTGTCTTCTTAGGATTTTAATTAATGTAAATCCGATTATACCCTCAAAGTAATCAAATTATGACTTAATTAAAAATTTATAATAATTATTATATAATTGTTTTGCTAAGATAAATTTACAAAAATACACCTAAAGGAGGATGATTTTTTATATTTACACCTTCCTATTTATGGATTTTATTTTTACACCTTTTTTATTTGCTAAATGACCAAAAAGTCCTTTTTAACTTATACCCTAATTCGACGGCGATACCCTTCTCCTCTTCGCTTCGCGATACTCTCTGATCATTCGACGGCGATACCCTTCTCCTCTTCGCTTCGCGATACTCTCTGTCGAGCTCTGATACTCTTCTTTCTTCTCTTGTGAGATAGTTAGATCGATTATACAATCGCNTTTAAGAAATTTTAGGGGTTTTAGATTCATCCATTTGTTCTATAGTTTTTGAGTTATTTGCAAAGCTTCATTATGATGATACAAATGATTTGTTTGTTTTTATTGATTTTGCAAAACTTTATGTAGTTAAATTTA